>JAEMWC010000569.1:527500-545000 GCA_016490735.1 Pachyseris speciosa | reverse complement strand
ATTTTTGTTTGTCGTGACACCACAAATTCACGCTTGTCGACACTTGCAAAATAAGCTTGTAAAGAAATTACTCATCAATAAACGGCGCATCATAAGCACTTTTGTAACCGAAATTCAGCGTGTAAGGACAGTATTTTGCCGTTTCAGTCCTCTCTGTGCGCCCTGTGGGACCAGAGATAACACTGTAACATAAATAAAACACGCTGGTTAGGATTGAATTCATTGTTTCATTTGTCAGACTTTATGTCACCGGTTGTTTTTGTGCCGCGCAAAAGCCATAGAGAGCAAAAACAAAACATTGAGCACTCTTTAGTGTCCTTCAAGTTTTGTTCCTCGGAAACTGTGGAGCGTTGAACTGCGCTGCAACATGAGTTGAAAACGAAGGGAGCAGGTGAGGTTATTTAATATCTGAAGACGCCGACGTGTGAAGACGCCGACGTGTGAACTAAATGTGGCGACAAGATTACCAAACCCAGACAGAAACGCGTGACGGACAAGTTTTCTGCTTTAAAAAAAACGTTGCTATTATTAAAACACTGTTCTGTATTCAATCACACGGGATTATAACAGAGAAAAAAAGAAAAGACTGAATCACTGTAAACTCAATGATGCAGCTAAAAAAACTCACAAGTTGGCGGTTCACGCCACTGATCTGACTGATAAAGTTTCAAAGCCCGTCAGCAACACATGTGACAGCGCATGACGGACAAGTTTTCTGCTTAAAAAAAACCTTGCTTTTATTCAAAAACCGTTCTATATTTAATCACGCACGATTATAAGGGAGAAAAAAGAGAAAAAAATGAATCATTGTAAAGTCAATGATGCGCTAAAAAACTCACAAGTTGGCGGTTCTCGCCACTCATGTGCAATTGTTGTTGAATGAAAATTAATTGATATGCATGTTCATGTATAAACGTTCGCATCGCAGGCAGATCAATGATCATTTTAATGTTATAAATTGTTTTAGGAGCTTTTTCGATTTTTTCTTCCTTTTGGTATGAAAGAAAAGTTGTTAAGAGGTGCAGAACCACAAAACTGAATTCTAAACTTTATAAATTACAGACAGTAATTAATTTTATCTCTCTCCAACTACAAAGAGGCGGATCATGTTGTCATTTTCAGTCAACGCAGTCAATTATCGAAATATTTGTGTTCCCGAAAAGAAAAGATTATAACTTGCGTTCGATTTGTATTCTTGCAGTAATTTTGGTCTCTATTCATTCCGCTTTAACGAAAATGTTCACAGGACATGAATTTTTTTCGTGACTGTTGTTGCGTTATCTGTCACATGTTCCGAACTCGTATGCAAATTTTTAGTGAGTGATAAAAAGGTGCCGAATGACCTTTGTGGTTTCGTTTGGATTCGCAAAGTTTAGATCAGTTTAATTAGCTGAATTTGTTTTAGATCCTAGTTCAGAACGTTTGTTTTGTTTACCGTTTGGCTACTTTCCGTGTGTAATCGTGGGTTACCTATTCGTTTGCTATTAAAACCGTTCACACTTATTTTTGGATGTTGTGAGGTGATCAGTTTGCTTGGCGTTTTACATAGCTGTGGTTACGAGTTCACCGACGTTCGTTCAAAACAAGTTTTTGTATTTGGGGTGGCGAATGGTTCTTCAACTGAATAAGTGTCTCGCAGAATTTTTGTCAAATTTCACAAGTCTTGGAGTCTCGAATCTTTTCACTTTGTCGTCTTGGAGTGTAGATTTCTTTTGCAAAGCTGGGAAAGTCTCGGGCTCGCAGGAAATATATTAGTCTCAATGTCCCGCAAAGTCTCGGATATAATTATTTTTCATTCGCCTTCCCTTGTACTGGGTCTTCAGTCAGTCACCGGTTCTCGGCTATGCGTTCGAAGTTTTCCGTTCATGGTCATCTAAATTCGCAATGTTTACGTGAGCTGCTTACTCGTTAATGACCTCCCATCAATATATTTTCAACGAGCCGTCTGGGCGTTCATAGCTACTCGTTCGAAATTTTCAATGAGCCGTTCAGTCGTTCATGACCATCCGTGCGAAATTTTTAATCAGCCGTTCAGGGTTCATAGCAACTCGTTTGAAATTTTCAATGAGCCGTTCACAGTTCAGTATCGTGCGTTTCAAACGGGTTGATGACTCGTTTCTTACCCGTTCAGTAGCCGTGCGTTTCACCCGTGCACGGAACCCGTTTGTTTACGTTTTCGCGTGAGAGGTCACATATAGGAATTGGAGTGGTAGAAGTTTTCCTTTAAAGAAGAGGGGTATTGCATGCTCCCTTAGTTGAGCAAAGTGAATAACACGAAGTGCACGTTTTTGAAGGGCAAGGACTTTATTTAACAAGGTCTTAGATGCATTTCCCCAAGAAGTTAGTCCATACGTTATATAAGGAGCAATCAGAGTCTTATAAATATCAAGAAGGGTTCGATTAGGAACAATAATATGTCTTAATTTCGCAATGAAACCAACAGTTTTGCTTATTTTTGTTGTGAGGGCATGAATATGGTTTTTCCAACTTAAATTTTCATCAATTGAAGCGCTGGGGGCATAAACTGCCTAATATGTAGAGTTTTAGGTGGTTTTTTTTTTTTTGCATACGTTATTTCTCGAAAATGAAAAAGAAATCGGTGAAAAAAAATACGGGACAATGTTTTTGAATCAAAATGCAGTTCACATGCAAAAATTTGGACAAATCCAAGCGAACTAAAAAACGGCCGAAAATTCCACATAGGCAGTTTATGCCCCAGCCCTTCATGAAGTTAAGCTCATTTGTATGCGTACTGTATTAATATTTATACGTGAATTATGTGAACATTTGTGAAGAGTAAAACTAAAACTGGACGTGAAATGATTGACGGGTAGAAAGGATTTTTTGATAGTGTGACGTAGACTATAAATTTGGCAGTTAAAACATCGATTAAGCTCATCGGAAACGAAACTTACGTGAGTGCTGGAGCTGTGGATCGCTACTTATTAACTGCATTATTGGTTTGCCTTCCCACCTAGTGATTGAAAGACTTCATGAAAAGTCCGGAGATCCGCAAGTTTTCAACGCTTCTGAAAGAATCCAGTTAGCGTTTTCTCTGTGCTTACCAAATCACGATGAGATATAAGCTTAAGTTGACTGTCGGATTTTGGAGTACAGAGTAGAAGCCAGGCGGAAAAAGTCTGAAAACAACTCTCGTCTCAAAAAGCGGCGCGTCGTTGCTAGTCTTGGTCCATTTCTCAAAGGATGCCGTGCTGAAAGCTTGGAAAGCGAGAGTGGTTTTTGGACTTTTAGGCGAAAAGTGTATGTTTGAAGAGTCTTGTTGTTCGCACTTGGAGCAGACAATGATCCCAGAATTCATTGCAGTCAAAGAGGGCGCTGTCTGAAGTCAAAAACTCTCGCGGGGGTCGGGGGGTTGGGGCAGATTATTACTTGTTTTCAGTAAAAACTCTACCTTCTAAAATGACTTTGAAAACTGTCTAGCTGCTGCACCGAGGTTTCCATTGTTGATTAATTTTGAAGAACGCATTTTTTAATTTTGAAACCACTCATGACATGAAATCCCAGCTTGCTTTTACTGTTAGCCGTGAAATAGTTGGTTGAAACCAATCCTAAGACTTCGGAAACGCTACCGAGAATTCATTCAGCACGAAGTGAAGATTGCCCGTTTTCGATGAGTATCTTGAACACAATCCATGGAAAAGTTGCATTGGCGCGCACGGCAAACACTCATTTGTCTGTGTGAATCAGATGTACGTAAACAATGGATGATAACGTGAACGATCGCTGCAGTTATGAACACAACTTAAGCAGTAGTGAAACCAAAAAAAAAAAAAAAGACAAAAACAAAACGAAAAAAAAAACCACTTGCACGGGATTCGAACCCACAACCTCTGCGAAACCGGTGAATTGCTGTAACATCCGCGCTCGTTGGTTCATAACATATCCGTGACTGATGAACAAGTGAGAATGAATATTTGGTAAACACGCTGCCGAATTTTAGCACATAAATCACTTTTGTGTTGATCGCCTCGGTTTTTTGCTTCTATGGAGGCTAGTAAACTACAGCGAAAAAAGTATTATCACGTGAGGTAAAGATTTGTGCGTGACTACAGTCATTGTGATGAGACAATCCATCACGCGTGATAAAGGGATTGAATTTCATGCAATTTTTTTTACTTTTTGGAGCCAAGTTAATTTCAGAAGAGAGTTAAGTATTTCTGTCAAATTCTTTCACTGTCGTCATTTATGTTAATTTTTATAAGATTTTCATTCCATTGTATTCCACTTGACGATGAAAATGAATCCATCAAAAATGTTTCAACTGACGAAACCATGCGCAAGTTTTAATTTACTACGCAACACAACGTTCTGAGTAAACGAAACACGACGGAAAACAGCGTACTCTTAGGACTCTTAATTTTTGCCCTAGAACATCTGATTAACTCAAATTTTTGGTGTAGGTCACCAATTGTCTTGCCAAAAAGTTTCTTCAAGTCAAAACAGCCGTCTTTAATATTTTGTGATTTTTCAGCCATCGGCAAGCGTTTTGCGCACTGATTTTATAGAATCAACCGAGGTTTTTGTGCGCTGGATTTAAGATGTACGCTGTATTTAAGACAAACAACCGACTTTAGCGCTGTGTTACATGTATATCGGCCAAAGCCTTTCCGAAAGAACTTAGAGTCAACCAAGGCAACTAGGCGCTGTTTTCGACTCGGACGAACCCTTCAGTTAAGCTGATTCGGACTCAAACAACCGCGCTTTAACACTAGCGTTGACGTTAACATTAACACTAACCCTAACCATGTCCCTAACCCTATCCCTAGCCCTAGCCGACGCTCTAACCCTAATGTTAAGTCCAACCAAAACTTAACAATAACCCTGAATCTCTTCGGAGTGAGTGCTGTTTTCAGGTCGGACAAAATCTTTGCGCGCTGACCTGAGGTTAACCAAGGCTACTGTGTGCCGTTTTTTTTAAGTCAACCACGAATATTGTGCACTGTTTTCGTGCCAAGCGAGCTTGTCGAGTGTTGTGATTAAGCAAAAACGACACATTGCGCATTACGTCTTAAGCTGAACAGTAACGTTCTGTGTTCTCTTAAATCGGTTACGAGCATTTGGCGCTTAGTCTTTCACTCAAAGAATACCCTTGGGCATTGTTAATTAGCATACTCCACCATATGAAGGGCTGGGGGCATAAACTGCCTATGTAGAGTTTTAGGTGCTTTTTTTTTTTGCATACGTTTTTTCTCGAAAACGAAAAAGAAATCGGTGAAAAAAAATACGGGACAATGTTTTTGAATCAAAATGGAGTTCACATGCAAAAATTTGGACAAATCCAAGCGAACTAAAAAAACGGCCGAAAATTCCACATAGGCATTTTATGCCCCCAGTCCTTCAATTAATAACCCAAGAAATTTATAAACAGTTCTTATGTTCAAGAGGTACATTCTTATTTTCTTTATTGTCAAAAATATTAATCTGGGGTCGGTAATTAAGTTTTTTTTTGGTGTGGGTGAAAAATAATAAAGTTCGTTTTCTTTATGTTAAGTGTAAGTAAATAAATGTGTATTTGAGGTTAGCCAATTAAATAAATTGTCCAATTCAGCATTTACAATTAATTCTAATGTTTTGAGATTTTCGTGGGAGTAAAGGATATTAGTATCATCTGCAAAAAGGAGAAAATTTAAGTTTTCTGGAGCAATGTTGAATATCGTTAACATATAACAAAAAGAGGAGCAGCCCTAAAACGGATCCTTGGGGTACACCACTTGTAACCACTTCTTTACCCGAAATGTTTAGAGTTAATCTCAGTTGTTTGAGTACGATTTGTTAAATAAGAGGAAAACCACTGAATAACGATTCCTCGAAAACTGTAAAAATTATGTTTATCAAGTAATATTTTATGGTCCACAGTATCAAAAGCTTTCTTAAGGTCAATGAACACCCACAAGAAAAACGTCTTTTATCCAAATTCTTTGGTACGGATGGTTTCTACCATGTCATGTATAGCATGTTCAGTTGAGTGTGCTTGACGAAAACCATATTGGGATAAACTTAGTAGTTGATGTTTTTCTAAAAAAAATCTTCATTCTATTGTACATAATTTTTTCAAAAATTCTATTGAAGTTTGACAGTAATGAAATTGGCCTATAATTACAGGCTTCAGTTTCATCATCAGCTTTGTAGATTGGTAAAATTTTGGATATTTTCAGTTTAGAAGGATATTCACCAAGACTGACGGACTTATTGAGAAAATTTGCAAGGACAGGAGATATTATATCACAAGAGCACTTAAGAAGTTGTGAAGGACAAGAGTAAAGGCCATGCGATTTACATGTATTATTCAGGAAGGATAAAATTTCAAGTTTCACTTCATGTGAAATAACAGGCTTATAGAAGAATGAGGTATCTGGTGATTTGGAGGTTATGAGATAATCCATATAAGAATGCTTGGCTTGAGGCATTTAGTTGCTAAATTGTTACCAACAGATGAGAAATAGGTATTTATAATGTTGAGTATACGTGGTGGGTCATTGACGATGTTATTATTAATTTGTGGATCCTTAAGTGTATTGATTGGCTTAAGACTTCTTTTCCACCGATTAAGTAGTTCATTTATAGCTTGCCATGTTTTCCGCATATTATTCAAGTTATTCTTGAAAAATTCAAGATAGTAACTTTTCTTACTTAAGCGAATCAGAGTACAAATTTTGTTTCTATAATATTGATATTTTTCAAAATCACCGGATTGATATAATCTATTTTTTGTTTGGATTGAAATTCATAATCCCTTGGTTATCCATGGCTTGGAAAATTGTTTGATCTCACGCTTTGAGAAAGTTGTAATTGGTGCATGCTTGTTTGCAATTTTATTTTATGTTTTGGAGAAGGATGTGAAAATCTCATCTATGTTTGTACTGGGTGTCTCGATGATTAAATTCCAATCAAGTGCGGCAAGTTCATCATTAAACGTGTCAGAACAAAAATGCGAGAAATCACGCTTCTTAATTTGCCTTTATTTGATTCTATCTATTGTCGATGCCAAGATCTATACAAAACTGCGAAAAGTGGTCACTTACATCAGTAATAAGGTTCCCACTTGCAACAACCTGATCCGGATTATTAACAAAAATAATTATTGTCAATAAGACTGGCTGAGGTTCTGTGAACACGTGTCGGTTTATCAATTGTCGGAATGAGATAACAACTTTGTAAGGCCAATAAGAATTCATGACTATATCATTTGACAAGTTTCGATTCTTTGCAGACATAAATTAAAATCACCCAGCAAGCATAAATTCTTGCCTGTAGCAGAATATTTCTCTGTTGCCTCCTCAATATATTTAAGAAAATTATCTGGTGAATTGTGTTGTCTGTAAACGATTCCACAAATCACATTTTTCTTTTTAGGGAAGCGAATTTCGATCCATAATGCTTGGAAAGATTCATTCGAGATTGATTCTAGAGTTGTGTAATGAAGGGTTTCATCAATAAAAAGGCCAGCACCTCCACACTCTAGGGGTGTTGGAGCATGTTCAAAGACATAGCCAGGAATGCTTGGTAGATCTACAGTCTCATTAGAATTGGTAATTTTTGTTTCTGTAACTCCTATTATGTTAAAATTAATATTCAATTCATATAAATAGTGTGCTACTAAAGTTTCAAGATTTCGTCGAAGGCTTCTAATATTATAATTATGGAAAATGGTAAAACTGGATTCTATTATACATGTATGTTTAGTAAGACAGTTTATGTGCTGTTTTAGACCATGTGGAGAGAAATAACGACTAAATATACGTTGATTTAACAAATTGTCATCAGCAGCTTGACTGTTATGAATTTTGTTGAGTCTAAATAAATCCAAATCACATAAACTGGGTAGCTTTTGTATATCTCGTTTGGTCAAGAATTCAGAATTCAATGAGTTATTGAATTGGCCATGAGTTATGATCAAGCTACCTTTCAATTGATAATATGGCAATTCTTTAAGAAGAGATTTGTTTAACTTTTGTTGTTGCTTAAGACTTGACTTAGATCTGACATTGTTCGAGGCCATTTTTAAAGAAAATAAAAATAATTTGTGCTTAACTGGCTTTCGTTGCACTTCACCACGCATACATTGCCACCGAATGGAATGATGGGCCTGTCCTCGAGGTCCTTTTTGCAATAATGTCTAAGGACGGCGAACACGTTTCCAACAGTCTTCTTTGTCATTCCCACCATCCTGGCGGCTGAACTGCATAGTTCTCATAGACTCCAAAGATAACTGCCAGAATTAACAGTTTTCCCAAAGGAATTCTTGAAAATTCCACAAAAAAAACTTCCCTCTTTCAATGACTTTTTGTGACAACACATTGAACACCTCCTTTAAAAGAAAGTTGGAAAATCTTTATGATCATCACTCATCGTTCAAAAACCAGAAAATGTACATGTGAGTTTCTCAGTTAGTAATGTGTGACCTCAACCCTAATCATCCTGTCTAAAAACAAGCCAATTTTTATGGTGAACTTCATGCAATTCTGGTGTATAATTATTCTTAACAGCAGAAATCAAGGCGAATGTACATGTACTGTAGGATCATTGTGATGCGAAATTTTGTTTGCTTGCATAACAGTACACTCGGGCAACTCACCATAAATATCTGTTGACGTTGTTTTGATTTCTTTCTACGAATTCCATTCTTTGATTGCAAGGCTGACATCGCAGACAATTGGCTAACAAGCTTTGAATCTGTAGCCATCTAATTAATTCTTTGATTCTAATTAATTCTATGATGGGACCATCAGAAAGACTTGTAACATCCATTAGATTCATAATGAATGTCAAGTTTTCCCCTACATGTACGTAGTTAACGTGTTTCAAGTCCACTGACCATGGGCTAGAAATGTGAGAGCATTTACAATTTTTATTGATATAAATCCCTTCCGTCCACGTGTCAGATTTCGCGGCCGCATTTGATTTTAGTCAGTATCATGATTTTAATTTACTTTCGCAGTCATCGACTTCCAACAAACAAGCAAACTTAAATTATTAAATGTGCACAGAATAACATCCTTGTACTTATAACATTTATTTCAACATTATCTCTTCTTATCATGACTATCAGATGTCCCAGTCAAGTAGTCGCAAGTAGCCGAAAGCTGAACTTGCGTAGATAATTTTTTTTGTTTCCTTTCAAGTAAAATACAATTCGCAAAAAAAAAATAATAATTTAAAGCTACGGGCTTAGTCCCACGCTATCCAATCTCGAACCCAGAGTCCTTGGACTCTTCAAATGGTCAGCGGGTAGATGCCCGGAGAGACTCTGGGATATTCCAGAAAATCTGGGGTTCTGGTCTTTTTAAGGTGCATGCTTGGGTAATTACCCCGGAAGCCGGAATGACTCAACATGGCATCCAAGGTGTTCGAGAATGGCAAAGTTGATTCTTGCACACGAAACTGGAAGAAAGAAGAAACTGGATTTTTTTCACTGAGAAATAATGTTCATTGGTTTGCTATGTAGCCTCTGGCACTTTCGGTGTGTAACATACATTGTAGGCCATGACTGAAAAAGTGAAACTTTAGCCTGTGAGTGCTGTTCTTCGGCTTGGTCATCTTGCAGTCGTCTTGAGCATTTCACTTGTGGCAAAACCAAAGGGGAAGTGGAAACCTGAGATGGACTCCTCTCGGAAACAGATTTCTTAGTCTCTTAATTTTCAGCCAGAGAGGTTCTGTACAACTAGTTTTACAGATGTCAGAGAACTTTTCTATTATTTTTTTCCTTCATACTCGTCTCCAGCAAATAACATGCTCAAAATGTTTTAGTGGAAAGCACGCCAGACAAGGCTTTTCAAATTAATACAAATATTTGGGAGAAAAACGCGTTGTACCAATGTCTTCTTTGAATAACTACCTTTATACAGTGTTCCTGTGCATCATACTGTGTATATAGTTTTCTTAAGTTAATCATGTCAATCTCAAACTAGCCAAGTTTCGCAGCAAAAACGGTTTCACAAAATTTTGAAGCTTAGCACGTGCAGCCCTTCTCCGGCGATCGATCGATCACACATTCATTTCTTCTTAGCGGTCTTTTGCGAACACTGGAAATCGGCTATTGAAATCGGCTATTGTTACTTTACAATGGGCATCTTAAATCACACGAGAGCTTCAAGCCAATTTACTTATACAGTTTCTACAACATCGTGCGCGACGCAAGTCACATAGCGCGCAACGCGATTCGCGTAGCGCACGACACAAATCACGTAGTGCACGATGCGAATAGCGTAGCGTGCGACGCGAATCACGTTGCGCACAAGGGTGGCAACTTACCTTTGAGCGGTACTGTATTTCCGCACTTCAGCAATACCTTCTTCCACGAATTTCTCTCCAAAAAGGTTAATGCAATGTTTTACTAGTAACTACATGTAGTTTTCACTGCTTGCATTATTTTGCCATGTTCTGCTGTCATATGACAGCCATGGCAAACCTCCCTTGCAAAAACAGTTATTTGGTCAATAAGAAACTGTAACAGTTACACAAAAATCAAAATCCTTTTTTTTTTCCTTTTTAATTTTTGACGTGCTTTAGCTATAGGAAAACAGGGGCAATAGAAAAATACCAGTCACAGGTTCCTGGGTTTCCGTTTGGTAACAGACTTCCTTAGACTGCTATTGTTATACAAGCAACCAATCAAAAAAAGGTTCTTTAATTCGATTACCCTATAGTCTCTCTGGGTGTCCACCTGCTAACCAAAGAGTCTGAGGACTCTGGGTACGATATTGCGTGCTTCCAAGGTACACTGTATTTGCTTTGATGGTGAGGACTGGGTAGGCTGGGTGCCCGGACAAATGGCGAGCATTGCAAGCCAACAGAAGTGCATGGGCAAACAGGCACAGTTAGACTCAAGTTTTCAACTTGCGGCTACTTGTGAGACTGTTTGGCCAGGGCTTAACTAAACATTTGTTGTTTAAATTTCAGAGGTAGTGGTACAAGATGATCAAGCAGGCCATGTCCAGCAGGATATAACACTTTAAATCTGAGTTTACTTGGAGGTACAGTAATATTAATGACACCGTGTTGCTGATGCTGATGATAAGCTTTAGCTTATTTAAACTTATTTATTTAGAAATCAGAAGACGGCTAATTTTTCCTGGAGACAGTCCATTTTATGCCACATTACCAACACCAATAACTTAACAACATGATAGAAATGCATGTAACATCAATTTAGTGGAAACCCTGGAAAAAATCCGAGCTCCAGAAGGGATTTGAATAATATGATCTACAGCTGTATAAATTTATTATTGTTCCTCATTTCCACCCTTCATGTTCTTACAGTAGTATATTACGTGATAGGTACCAGCTTGTGATACTATCAATAACCAGAATTTAATATGCCAAAAATTTTGGGCTGCAAATTTTGTCCCTTTGATTGGATGTCAATAATTGGCATTGTTTGTCCTTGTTTGCATACATGTAAGTTATTTCAGATTTCAAAGTTGCTATTTTTGTCGTTACTTTTTTCCTGTGAGGGGTCTGCAGGGTTTTTCTTGAGTGATCAATAGGGATTATCTAGCATCCCCACCACATTTATACACAGTGGAAACTGAGGAGTCTGAAGAGGAGAACAGTTAATAGGCCATCCCATTGTCTTGTTCTTTGTTTGTGTAATTAGATGGTCAGGCCTACATTGTACCATGAAAGTGATGATGAATTGCAACCAATGATAGGAGCAAAGAAAGATTAAATGATTAGATTTCTTTAATAATGGTGTACATGTAGGTGCTGTAAATTATAGCTACTCAATGTGAAATATAGGGTTTGATTCTAGGCATTGATTCAGCACTTTAGGTTTCATGAGTACAGTGGAACCCTGCTAATACAGACACCAATAAGGGACATGCCAAAGTGCCCTGTTATGCGAGTGTCCATATCAAAAGAGCTCATCGTGGTTTTCATATTTTAAAAGGGATTTGGATGATGAAAACCTCAATGCAGCCAAATGCCACCAAGCATTGATTACCTGACTGCAAGAATGACAATTAAATTGTTGTGCAACAATTAAAAACCCACCCTGGCAAAAACAAAAACAAACAAAAAACGAGATACTAGGGCAAACTCAGTGAAGAATGACTCTTTCCCTCACTCAGTTGAGCTCTGGACCATAGATATTCAGCAGTTTGCTTATAGCCACATTTTGTTAACCGGCCCGTGACAATAATCAGCTTCCGAAAGCGATCTCTTTTCATACCACGAGAGAAACTAGGACCTCAAAACAATTTTTATAGTTCAAGAAGTGTTGAGAAAATTGAAGGACAATGACAGCTGTTTTAGGTCATCTTTTACATTTTTGTAACAAATTTTATTGGTAGCATTAATTATGGGGTCATGGTTAATCTTTTGCATCATGAAAGAAAGTTGCTGAAATTACCCAAACTTTTTTTTTTATATTATTGGGACAACTTGTGTCAGTACATGTATGTCACAGTGTTTTATTAAGTATTACAACCAAGACTAAGCCTGCATGCAGACAGCTCCTATTTCCTTTGATGCATGTGGAAAAGGGACGCCTGCGAAACAGCATGGCTAATCGTGTTCCAGTTTCCTGAGCTGTTTTCCCAGATCTTGGGAAAGAAATGTGATTGGTAGCCAGATAGTGGTCTTTGTTCAAGCGAACTCTGATTGGTCTTTTTCTAAAACAGATTTTATAATGTATGCATGCATTATGCCGCCCAAATTTTTTTCATTTAAAATGGATCAAAACATACAATGTTTACTGTGATTTTCAGCCATCGAAAAGTTGAGCGACAGAAATCTTGTGCAAGGTCACAGAGCATTCACATGTACATGTATGTAATGTTTAGCAAGAAATTCTTTCTCTTCAGTTCACTGTGGATCCAACATCAGCTTATACATGTATTTCAAAACAGTGTCTCAGGAAACTCAGTGCAAAACCGACATAGACTTCCCAACAACTTGTGAAAAATTGATGTTGAGGAGATTTTTGAAGATTACCGTCGCAAATCTTTTAAAACAGGAGCATCGGCTTCTCCTGAGAAAAATTCTCCTAGATGAATCTGTTTCTTCTTGGCCAAACAATCATGACTCCTTGCTATAAAAGTTATCTTCAACACTCATCAAAGTCTTCCCCATGCCTTCTAGTGTCATATAATTCCCAATTCTCCTGTTAGGCCTATCAATGATCGAGTAGCTGAAGAGTCTGGAAATGAACATAAGACTGTAGTGCAAGTCAAGCCTCATTGGCCAAGTAAAACCAAAGTGAACCCACTGACTCAAGGGCTAAAAAGCTTGGGGAAAATGTGTCGGGGTACATGCATACAACACTGATATGTCTTTAAAATTTGAAAGGAGATATTTATTTCCGGTTTAATAGTGCTGTAGTGCAAGTCAAGCCTCATTGGCCAAGTAAAACCAAAGTGAACCCACTGACTCAAGGGCTAAAAAGCTTGGGGAAAATGTGTCGGGGTACATGCATACAACACTGATATGTCTTTAAAATTTGAAAGGAGATATTTATTTCCGGTTATACCAAACCTGTTGATATGGGCCATATACGGCCCTAGTATGGATTTGGTATGGGCTATTGCTTTCCATATCAAACCTATACTTGGCATGCACTGTCTTCATTGAGTTCTAACTCTATTGTCCTTTGCTATTGGATTGCCGCGTACGAATGTATTTGGCAGCATAGATGTTGTGGTTCATATTTTATTTTTTGGTTTAATTTTTTCAATCCAGTTTACTTTTTCAAACTAGTTTATGTTTTTCAAACTGGCCAGTTTATTTTTTTAAATCGTGGGAAGGGAAGTTTTTCTTCAATACACAAACTTTATTTCCTTTCTTTAACTGAACTTACATGTACCTCAAAAAAGTTACACAAAAACATTAAATAAAGGGTTGGGGTTAGTGGTTGGGGGGAGGGGGGGGGGGTTAAAAGGATTGGGTTTAGGGGGTAGGGTTAGGCACTGATCTTATTATTTAGGCCTAAACCCTGATTTTAAATGGTTAGCTTTTATGGAAGGGTTAGGGAGACTATGCTTTGATGTTATTGTATATGTTGTGGTATGAAATTTATTCCTTTGTCTCCTAACCCTAATCATTCATAGGAGACAAAGGTATGAAATAATTTCACACAAAGTAAATTGCATACCACAAACATATAATATTTATTATGTTTGTACTACAAAGCCTGTATGTTGTTTTATCAGAACTCGTCTTTGGTCATGCCAGCTACATGTACCAGTTAAATTTATTACATAATTCAAGAAATGGATAATTTAGTTAATGGTAACAATTTTAAGGTTGTAAATTGTACTACAGACATTTTACATGTTACAGTAATCAGTTGGCCACTTGACATAATACAAGAGTTGTGAAACTGTGGCCACCTTTGTATTTTATTGTTGTATTACATCATTTTAATTTACAACCTAATTACCTTTTTACAATCTCACATGATATTAACAAGGCTGTGCTCTAAGGAAAATTTTTGGGAGCCCAAAACTCTGAACCTTTGAAATCCAGTGTGCCCAGCATAATAATTGTGTGAAAAAATCAAGGTTTCCTTGTCACCCAAAGGCAAATTAAAGTAAGTCGCTAGGGGCCCCGGGCTCTGCTAGAGCACAGCCTTGGTTAAGTTACACAGGTTATCTATGTATGTGTTACAGTACTCTCTCAGAGCGCCCAGGATTTCAGTAGTAGCTGTCTAATTAATACTATGCAGGGGATAAGCACTGACAAACTTTGTGCGGTGATCTCACACTGACATGAGCCAAGTGTGTGGATTGGAACATTTGCAGGCACAATTTCTAAAAGCCATGCTGTAAGTCTATTTCAATAAGGTTGAAGAAAACATCACTTTGTAGTGGTCCCTAGACAGGTTTCACTCTAGCAAGAATTGACTTCTGCTCAAAATGTTGTTAAATTCTTTTTGTAACCCTCCCCCCCCCCCCCCCCTAAAAAAAATTTCCATGCCCCAGCTCATTGAGTTACCTACAGTGGAACCTCTGTTAAGAGGACACCCTCAGAATGAAGGGTAATAATTTCAGTGGAGGCTTGCTAGTATTATTCTTTTGAGATGAAGCTGTATTGTTGGACCTTTGCCTCTTGGAGACTCAACTTATTTTTATTTTAAATGACTGTGAATATAATTATTCATCACTCACAGCTATGTTATGAACTCCCCGCTGTAAGCCCTTTGAGAATTTTAAATGCACTGACAAATACTTTGCTATTATTATTATTATTATTATTATTATTATTATTATTATTATTATTATATGAACTAACAAAATGACCAGCTCCCAGTTGGCTTGTTAGCTCAGTTGGTAGAGCACTGCACCGGTATCGCAAAAGTCATGGATCCGACCCCCATACAAGCCTGAATCTTTCAGACTATTTTCAGTACTGCTGAAGTAGTGTACATAACTCCAATGATCCCTGTCATCTCCATTTATTTTATTTTGCTGTTCCATTCCTTATACTTCATTAATTCAGATGACAGGGATTCTGAATCAGACGAAGATATTGATGCTGGTATGGAGCCACATAGTTTCAGTAGACAACAACAAGGAAGGGTGAGTGGGCATTCTGTGTGTTATGTCCCTTAATGGTTTGTGTAAAGTTCCTTTGCAAGAAATTACACTTAGTTATTGATACTTTATTGCTTTTTCTTCCCTTTTGACCTGCTGCTAAAAAAACTTTCAACAGTTCTTCAGGTTACTCTGAAAAACGGCTGGGAGGATTATTATTATTTTCTGTATTGGCCTCATGATAACAGCATTGTTTCTTTCAAATCAAGGGCAGCACCTGAAACATCAGTGCGAAAAGAGAATGGTATATTGAGTTTTATATCATGCCATAGAAAATACAGCCAATCAGAATGCAGGAAAGCCGTTGTATATTCGTCAGTATTCCATCGAACCTTCCCATTGTGCTTTGAGATTCCCACTCATGCTGGCCTTGCTGGCCACTGTATTTTCTATGGCATGGTATAAAAATAATAGTTATGCAACCCTTTCTCGTGGTATACCGTGGAATATCCCACTCGTCACTTGTATTTTCTTTGCATACACACTCGTCTAAAGGCTTGTGTGTATACCAAGAAAATACAAGTGACTCGTGGTATTTTCCACAGTATACCACTGGAAAGCGAGTATGCGAGAATTTTTCAGAACACAAGAGAAGCGCCCAGAGAAGCCATGAACCATAGGCGAGTGCTTCTTGCGCACCTCTGAAAAATTCTTAAGTGCTTGCATTACTCAACAACTTACGAGAAACAAGTTTTTTGTTTCTTTTATTGAATGTCCCAGAGCTTCTCAGAGATTTGGGCAACACTTCAAACTGAAAGTCAATGATGAAATTCTATGACACTCTACCCTCCCCTCCCCCCCTCTCAGACTTATTTATTGTTTGTACATTATTTTCTTTATAACATGTCCAGAGATTCCAAAGTGTACACTGGGTGCTTGCTTCTGTTGAGATAATTGTAATGCACCTTTTTCGACCAATATACATGTATCATCATAACTTTTTACACTGTATTTTAAGTTTATATTCAAGTGTGTAAAAGTGTGATTTTGCTTTGGAAGAAAGAACTTTGTGCTTCCAATCTTAGTATGTTGCTGCTTTTATAGCAAACGCCCATTTTTTTAAACAAATGATATGCAGTTTCCTCTTGAAAAGACTTCTCATTGGTAGATGAATTGATTTCGTTCTGGTGTTCTATTCCTAGAAGATCACCATGTTTCCAGGGATTCTGTATCAGGAGAATACAATGATACTGATGCTGTACAACATAGTCCACATCAGCAGGAAAAATTTTCAGGTCAGTGGTGTTTCTCATTTATTGTTTAAATGCGGTTTTCCCACTTTTACCTTAGAGTACACAGCACCTGCACTTCCCGCTGGAAGGTCGAGAGCTAAACCCTATGTACAGAGTTTTTTTTAAAGTGTGCAGAAAGATGAATCTTGATATGCTGATTGCAATTCAGTGATAAAAAATGGGGTCGTCCAACTCGTTTTTGAGTTACAGGCACATAAAGCCAAAATTAAGTGTGTTTCTAAGAGGCTTTACTGTTACTATGGTATGGTAATAATTGGGAAATTTTTTGACACCGTGTTCGAGGAGACAAACGAAAAATTATGCGAGCATCGATCCATCAAAGTTTTGGTGTTTAAAAATAATGAAACCATTTAGAGCCACCTTAAACTAAATGCCTGTTTCAGTTGAAGAGGTCCAGTGTTCCCTCATTTATTGTTTACTGGCTTTCTTTACAGTAGCGATCAGTTAATTCTAGGAAATCACATCGGGCATCAGCATCAAAACAGAATGGTATGTGTGATACTCGTTTCTACTAATGATCAAGCCCTGACCTGTCTAAAGTATTTGGTTTAGCAAATTTAAGTTCAATGCCAGGAAGAGACATCAGAGCCAATACACAACTTTGAGTTGCCGCTGTTTGCAGCCTACAAGGTTGCAGTGTCAGGTGAAGTTTTTTTCTTTTAAATTGACAAAACAGGACTGTGGTCTTGGTGC
>JAEMWC010000569.1:462500-525000 GCA_016490735.1 Pachyseris speciosa | reverse complement strand
GTCTCCTTGCCACCACAGGAACTGGCCCTTCCCCTTTCAAAAATGATCCTCAATCTCTCATAGTGTTGACAACACAATTTGTTGTAGAGCACTGTCACTGTGTTACAATGTACCTGAATCATTCCTCATTCACTTCCATGGAAAATCCTCAGCAAGTGTATTGTCCTTTTTATGCACTTGATATTCAGTGATTTTTTCTTCCACAACTAGTGCTAATATCTAGCCAAAGCCTGTAAAGCAGCCCGCCCCTGCAAAGTGGCCATTTGGCATTTACCCAAGGATTGCTGCTTAATAGTGGTTCAACATATTTCTTTCTGTTATAGGAATGGTTTACTTTGCCCTAAGTAGTGGACCTGGATATAGTATTCACACTGTGAAACATACATCTAACATAACAATATTTCATTGAACATATGCAGAATGTTTCTATGGACTAAGAAGCCAGAGGTCATAGGTTTGACTCTGAGTATTGGTACACCAATATTTTATTCATTTAAGTTATACACCTGTGGCATTGACTAAAAATACATTATCAATACATGCAGGGCTGTCACTAATTTTTGAGTTAGGTGGAGACGTGCAAAAAGTAGCCGGGGAATCCAGCGGTTGTTATATAGTCAATATGCTGTTTTTCTATGAAATATAATTTAAAAAATATTAATCTGTAATATTTATACTAAAACATACATGATAAAACCTTGGATAAAAAATAACACCTGGTCAAGATGTTATTATTACTAATTTGATAATCTATAAGCCTTCTTACATTTTGAAAAAAAATTGGTTATGTTGTTTCCCTTACTTAAATCATGCCACTTTGTAAGCTCTTGGAAACAGCATTCAGCCTCATGTATAAATTTTGCCAAACCAATATATATTGACCAGTATACACATCAATATAAAGCAAGCATTGGAATCCCAAATACGACAATGAAAGAATTCATACTAACATAACATCATCCAATTCTGCGTCGGTTAGAGAACTGTGTTTTTCAAAGTGGAGTTGATATTCAATGATGCGTCGTCGGATTGTCTTGGTAGACACACAGAAAAGTCGAGCAATTTGTTCAGGAGAAAAATTGTTCTCAAGGTATTGTTCCAGAAGTTCTTTAGGAATATCTATACTGTGACGACTCCTGCATCCTGTACACTTGAACAACTGCCTTTGTAATGAGTTGTCATAACCACCAAGAACAAAAAACATTTGACTAGCTCTTTGCAACAAACACTCCAGCTGTGGGGGATGTTAAACAACGAAGATGCACGTGCTAGAATATACAAAACTCTGTCAAGGTGTGTTACAAGATATCCAATTACATTTTCACTTTCATGAAAACGATCATTTACTCGATTCAAGACCAATTCGATGCTATGGCGTAGGTAGCTCTTCAAAGAATCCATTTCAGTTGGCAGAGAGCAAACAAATTATTATTCTGGATAAATACGTCATGTATCAGTGCATGGAATCAAGTAACACCTCATGTATTATCAGTCGAATTATAGCCTCTCTGAGTGGACGAGTCGAAACGATGAAACGCCATAACGAAACGATGAAACGACATGACGAAACGACGAAACGGCAAAACGACAAACGACGATGAGCCGATGTGCTCAGTGATGAGTCGAACTCGGAAAAGGACGAGTCGAAAAGGCCAGCCGACGAATCGAACTGACAAGATGAAGAGTCGAACTGGCAATGCGATGAGTCGAACTGGCAGTACGACGAGTCGAACTCGGAAAACAACGACTCGACTAGAAGAATCGGTAGGCGGAAACGATGAAACGCCATAACGAAACGACGAATCGAACATTTTGTCCACAATCTACCTTCATACAAAACATCAACAGAGGCGCGCAAAGTCTAATGGTCCTCACTGGGTCTATAAGACAACAAAGGAAAGAGCTTAAATATGTAACTGATCATCGCAGTTATAAACACTACTTAAGCAGTAGTGAAAGTAAAGCCTGAAAAAGAAATTCAGGCTTGTACGGGATTCGAACCCACGACCTCTGCGATACCGGTGCAGCGCTCTACCGACTGAGCTAACATGCCATTCAGGCTGTACTTTCACTAGTGCTTACATGTAAGTAGTGTTTATAACTGCGATGATCAGTCACATATTTAATCATTAATCCGCAATTCAAATACATGGTTTTCATATATTCATTCTAATAAAAGGAAGCGTATCGTTTTTGGATGCCTCTGCCACTTCTACTTGCGACTCCAACAATCCTGTTTACACTGGATCATAAACGACAGTCGTAAGGAGAAGCGGATGAAATGCTTACTACTATGTTGTTTAATTTTCACAAGATCATAATGCCCAGAGTTGCCGATTACTATTCCAATTCCAACTCCGTCGCTAGTAAAAACCACCCTTAAGGATGTTGAGCTAGGTGAAATTGTTTTGGCTGGAATAAAACGTTATAAAACACTACAGAGAAAATCAAAACTATTATTAAAGCGAATTATTGTCTTCAGTCCTTGTTACAGTTGTGACCACTACTAAGGACACGTGAATATGACACTATTCCCAATGCTCGCTCGCGCAATACAGGCTATAATCTCGTGCCCATCACTTTCTAGAGTATTAATTCCGGCGTGTATTTGATTATCCCCTTTGGAATAGCTTTCTGTATGTAAATAAACACGTGTAAAGGCGAATTTGTCCAGTTTAGCAGCAAGCGTGGAATCTTGATTCTTGCGTCGTTTACTCCAAGATGGCCGGTGAACAACCCCCCGCCCCAGTTGTTGTTTTACCTGCTGACGTTCCCGAGGCGCCTCCTCCTCCTGCTGTTGCCGAGGAAATTCCTCCAGACGCTGCGGTCGTCGCTCCGCATGCCGAGGTAAATTTATCTCCTTTAATTTGCTGTCTGTGTGATTCGGCAATTTCACACGTGTCGCTAGTTTTCCCAGTCCTTTTCTGGCAGTTTTTCTGTCGTCGACGAATTTGCGACTCCCCCAGTGGTTATATTATTAGATTATCGGTTGTGGCCGATGAGGTTTTTCCTTACACGCTCGCTTGTGGCTGAGTGTTTGTTTCCCGTTCGGTGATGTTTTCTCGCTTCGTTTCTTTTACTCGGTTGTGGCCGCTGCTTTTATTCTTGTTTCAGTTCTCACTTCACTGGGTTATACGCTCGCGTTGTCAAAATCGTCTCTTGTCCCATCCCAGCGCGTTCGTTTCTTGGGTTACCTCTCGCATTCTGTTTTAATGGCATTCATTCTCCCAGAGGATAAGAAACTCAAATTTAAGACTTTGAGAGAATTCATTTTATTTCAGGAATCTGTGGACCTTAAGACTTTGCGACGTTTCGCTGGCAAAACCACTTCGTTCTCTATCGCTGTCCCCGCTGCTCGACTTTATACGCGTGCCTCATTTCGTGCCATTTCGTCCGGTTCTAAGTCACCCCATAAACCGCATATCGTCGCTGGTGATCTTTTGCGAGAAATCCAATATTGGAGATTCCTGGATAACTGGCAAGGTTGTCTTCCCTGGTTTGACGAGAGACATGTAGTTATTTCTATTTTTTCTGATGCCTCGACCTCTGGTTGGGGTGATGTCTTCTCCGACAAATCTGGAAATTCCGTTCAAGTGCGTGACTACTCGTCATCTGGAGATAGTTCCCAACCGATAATCATCAGAGAAGCCTTGGCGCTCAAGGATACCCTCATGGCTGGTGCTGCGTCTCTTGCGGCTTCCCGAGTAGACGCCCACGTTGATAGCCTCCCTTTAGTTCGCGCCTGGACAAATTAAGGGAGTAAACGCAAGGCCCTTACTGACGTCCTCCAAGCTATTTACGAAACTTCTTTGCAATTTAATATCGCCCTATCTTTGGTTTATGTTCCTTCAAAGGGTAATCTCGCTGATGCCCCCTCCAGGGTTCTCTCTTCCAGTGATTGTATGCTGTGCCCTCGTGTTTGGATGGACATTGAGAAACGCTGGGGCCCTCACTCCGTCGATTTAATGGCCCTGGATTCAAATACACCTTTGGATGCTCAAGGCCACCCCCTGAAACATTTTACCGCCTGGCCAACTCAAAACTCCGCCGGGGATAACGTTTTTTCCCAAACTCTCCATCATTTAGACAACGCCTAGGTGTTTCCTCCATTAGCTTTAACCGGGATTTTGCTACGATTCTTGGACTCCCAGCCCTGCCCGTTCACCATTGTTGTGCCTGACCCTTTTCCCCGGCGTTACAGGTGGCCTGTTATCCCAGGGCGTGCTCAAGATTTTGTCCTCCTCGGTGTTTTGGGTGACCACGATGTGCTTTTATTTCCCTCGTCAACAGGAATATTCCTTCCTCGTCCTTTGCCTTGGGACCTTTGGGAATTTAGAGTTTCTTCCTAATTCAGACTTTTTTCGTTTAGGACACCTTCTCGGTTCCCCGAGTTTGGCGCCCAGCCGTGCAGTGTAGTGGGTGTTCGTATCCAAACGACGACTGCTTTCAGTTCTGCCAACAGTGTGGACTTCAAAGATTTTCTCGTATCCCCGTCACGCGTCCAAAAGGCTTAAGATTGACCTTGGGCACATAGACGCCAGGATTAAGGGGCTCGATTCCGCTAGAGCTTCTAGGGCTTACCAACGCCAAAAAACGCAACTGGAGTCCGAACTTTCCTCTTTTCTGGCTTCTTTTCAACCGCAGAAAACTTTATTTTCGGCTGCCTCAAGGGATATCGTCCGTTTTCTAGTTTGGAAAGATGGGAAAGGCAAAACAGTGGTGCACTTTAACTCGTGTCAGTTCCTTGGTTTACAGGGAAAACAAACCTGTAACTGTCCTACTCGGTTATCTGCGGGCACAGTGGATTCTCTCATCGGGAAATTACGCTCTATTTTTAACGCCTTGGGTCGTTCAGGTGACTGGGACGATCGTTTCGGTTTTGGAAATCCTGCCTCGCATTTATCAGTTAAACAATACCTCAAATCTGTTCAGACAGAACAGGCTCAGGCTAGAGTGTCTCCAAAGCAAGCGACCCCTGTACTTTTTGATAAATTCAAAAAAATTGTATTCCACTTAAGGAGTCTCCTGTTAAGTAAAAGCATCTCTCCTTCTGAGCGTTACATTTATTCCCGTGACCTGGCGTTTTTCTCCCTCGACTTTTTCTCTGGCGACAGAGCTTCCGACCTTGGCAGAATTAAGACGATTGATGTCTTAAAACACCCTGATGGTTCTAGTCTTCTGTTTCACCAACGCGTGGGTAAAACGTTAAGAGGGAAGCCTTCAAGAGCTTTTGCAGTTAAACAAACGACTAATCCCGCAATTTTCCCGGTTAGGAATTTGCAGTTTTTCGTCAACTTGTGTACGGCTATGAACGTCGACCTTTCTTCTGGCTTTCTTTTCCGTCCCACGTCCAAGAAAGGTGGTATTCTCAATGCTCCCCTTCTTGTCTCTACCGCTCAAGCCAGGCTTATTAAGTACCTATCCTCCCTTGGCATTAATGAGGGTGAATCAGTCCATGGTTTTAGAGCCGGAAACTCCATTCTTCTAAGACTTTTAGGCGTGTCCAAAGAAGAAGTAGCGAGGCACATTGCCTGGAAATCCACTGCTTGTCATCCGTCTTTCTGTAGTTGCTCGATTTATTTCCCCTCCCTTCCCCTCCCCTCATGTTTTTAACTAATCTTTGGTCTAGTCTTTTCGCCTCCGAAACATGGACTCGCATGTCCCGTAACTCAACTCTCGAGTCCTTAGGCCTTTATTAAGCGAGCGTCCACTGGGAATAGATTACTAATCAGTCTGCAGTGGCTGGTAGAAGTAACAAGGACAGGATTAGATTAGCCGGGTCTTGGTAGGCTATTTGTTGTAACAGTTCATATTTATAGTGTAGAGAAACAAATTAAATCATATTAATAGTCAACGTAAACAAGTAACATGTAATCTTAAAGTGATTTTATTTTTTTATTTTTTTTCAATACACCATTAAATTAAGTTGAAAGGAAGTTGTGGCTTCTTTATTTGGACTGTTTTCACCTTGACATTGTTCCAAAGAACTGAGTAAATCCAAAATTTCTCCGTTTTAAATTTGCTCATATTTTCTTACTAATTCACGATATATGGCAGATAGCAAAGTGGGCTTCAAAACATCAAACTACTCTGATCTGGGGGGAGGGCTACTAAAAATAATTAATACGGGGAGGCTCCGCCCCGAGGTCCGACCCGAGGTCCGACCCCTTACCCTTTTATATACCATTTTTGGCAGAAAAGGTACCCTTTTCGTATACCTCCCACTGGAACTGTACAGTCAAGGTATGTGTGTTTGAAATATTTTAATGAAAGGCCCTTTTTAAATACCTAAATCAGGACAGATTTCCCTACCCTTTCATATACTTGGGCTCGTGAAATCCCTACCTTTTCATATACCTGAAGCGTGGAAAAAGTACCCCTTTCGCGCGGAGCATCCCCGTATTGACCCTCATAGGGAGTATCCCCCCTCCCTTCGGGACTCCGAGTAATTCAGTAGCGGAGGTCCGATTTATTGGAGTAGTAAGTACTGTTGATTTCTAAGGCCGGTGGAATCGGAATTTTGCCTAGCTTTTGCCTTCAACCAATTAACATGAATTCGGGCGGTTTCTGTCATGTTCAAAGTAAGTTTATTCGGAATGAGGCAAAGACTACTATTTTTTTCATTTTCATTGAGAGATAGACTGAATAAAGCCCATATCACTACTAGCGTATGACAAATGGGTGTCGTCTGCATACATTCTAGCCTCTGTGTTAGTTAAGCACTTTGGAAGGTCGTTGATGTATAGAATAAATAACAACGGACCTAAGATAGTTCCTTGGGGGTATCATAGCCTCCTTCGCAGACGTCTTTGGGCTCTTCACTCGTTTCTTTCACACGAACGTCTGCTCAACTGAACTGCCACTTCCGTTCGCCGGCGGTTAGCCTTTGTTTTGAAGAAACCAATAACGAGCTGCGTAAGAATGGAAATCGACAGCCGGTTCACGTGTATCGTCTGTGAAAATAATCCCGGGGTCGAAGTCCTACTTTCCATAAATTGGAAAACGAACTATGATTGGTTAACCGCCGAGAACGGAAGTGGCAGTTTAGTTCAGCAGACGTTCGTGGGGAAGGAACGCGTGACGAGCCCAAACACGTCTGCGAAGGAGGTTAGGGATACCACGGTCAAGGGTACAGGTCTCGGAAAGAGAACCATTGTATTCCATACAGACATAGTTTAGACATAATGATGGAATGGTCAACAGTGTCGAAAGCATTTTTTTAAACCTAAAGCGAAAGCGTTAATATTCCCACGGTTGATGTCGAAGGTTCAACTATCAGTGGCTTCAATCAAATGCTGTGATCGGATAGATATCCATAAAGTTGATTATAAACTATTCTCAATACAGTGCGTCGATGAATATTATTATTATTATTATTCATTATTATTATTCATTATTTAAGAGAGAAAACGCTCATGAAACGGTTTACAGTCAGAAAACCTCCGAAGTGACTCATCGAAGCATCTTTTGCAGAAAAAAATGAATCAGCAAAGAACATGAGCTTCCAAAACATCTTTCCACGACGGTAGACCTTTTGTGCAGTGGTGCGTGGTCAGACTACTCAAATAACACGAATGCGCTGGAAATTCGAGACACGAAGCCCAATAATAATAACAATAATAATAATAATAATAACAACAACAACAACAACAACAACAACAATAATAATAATAATAATAATAATAATAATAAAACACGTTCTAAAGCCTCAGGGGATATTCTAAAACTTCATTTTTGGCAAGAGTTTGATATTTTATGGTAAAAAGTGCCAGAAAGTCGGTCACATTTTGCACCAAATGGGCTTTAAATGTTTAACTGTAGTATGCCAACGTACGAATACCACTTTTACAGAAAAAACACAATATGCATGATTTTTGCCAACTTTGGATCAAACTAAGCATGTCACAAATAGCGAGAATTTATGACAGAGTTACCTGGATTCTGGAAAAGCACATTGGCATGGACATTGTTTAAGAAAATCTGCTAGTTTTTGCAGAAACTAAGTTTCAAGGTATTCAGAAATATTGAATTCTTTTACCAGATACAGAAATATGTGTTACAAATTGTACTAACTTGTGAAAACTCCTCAAGGCCGGGAAAAAATCGTTTATTTCTTGCAAGAAATAGCCTTAGGCTTAAACAATTTAGCGTTACCACTTTTTGTAGCTTTTGGTAAAATGTTAATCGAGTAGGCAAGGTTATGCAAAAAGTTATACATCGGCGAAACAGGAAGACGACTAGGTGACCGATTCCGAGAACATCTTCGTGATGTTGAGAAAGATGACAAAGACGCATCCAAACCTGTCGCTCGGCATTTTAATCTCCCTAACCATTGTAAACAACACATGTCGATCTCCGGCCTTTCCCTACATCAAGGTACCACGGAAAGCCGTAAAAATCTCGAGCAAAAACTGATCTATCAAATTGGCACTCTTAATCCCCACGGTATCAACGAGCGCTTTTCATTCAATTAATTTATTCCTGTTTTTCACGTTACCATGTTACCACCAATAGCGTAGCTCCATTTTCTGTATATATACCATACACAACCCACAATTCCTCGATTCGCTCCGACGAAGGGCTAACGCTCGAAACGTCAGCTAATCGAATCCCTGTACGGTGGTCAATTTACATTATCAACTCCGTTGATAAACCAAATTTTCGTATACCTGTGGTATCCGGTTAACAAAACCGTACAGGATTTGTTTATTCGAAAGGTGTCACCTTTTAATTCACACCGATATCAACATCACTATTCATTATGATCACAATTTCATATTGGAGAAATATTTAAATGTCAAAGGAAAGCATGCCGTGAAACTGACTGATACGGTATACCTTCAGCTGTATCTTGGCCGATGTAATTAATGTGCAAATATAAGGATGTGGTCTCTACGCCGTGCACTACAGATCTGCCCTACCTAAGTCCTATATGAATACTGAGTCACCAGCAAAAAAGCAGAGCGACGACAACCGGCGAAGTAAGATCTAAATAGACAATGCCTTACACCATTCAGGTTGGAAAGTCGACTAAGAACTATTTTCGTTGCCACTTGCTACAATAATGGTAGGAGGTATTTCAAGTGTTGGTGGGCCTTGAGGTAAGAGCCCTCTGAAATTATCGATTTGGGTAGCTCACTTCATGAATAAATATAACACGGTTATTTTGTCCGAGTGCGCGCCATTTTTTTCAACCAGTTTACGGAAATTTCAGTTGTCTCGGCATATCTAATGTGACCGACAAATGATTCAAATATTGAACATGACTCGAAGACATGTTTTTTTATCCTCGCTTAGTCCTGTGTTCAGTTAGAATTGTAAATAGAGCGTGTAACGGTTCCATAAATTTTACTCCTTATCACCTATTCCACAAAGGAATAACGTGAGATTGAACAGACTCACCAAACTCCAGCAAAATCAGTCACTTGCTCTGGAAGCCCTCAACAAATACCTATTGACGTTAATTTTACGTTCTTTTTCAGGTACAGAATACCGCCGTTATTACGAAGATTACTGCCGATGTGTACCTTAACTGAATCGCAAAAAAAATTACTGATTTCCTCCACTTGAAACACATCTTCTCCAGTAAATTGTAATTTACGGAAAAAGCAGTTCTCAAAAAGAACAAAAGGGGTTTAACGTTGGGTGAAATTCATAGTCTGTTTCTGCTTGCTAATTTCCACGGTCAGTTTCTGCTGGTTATAAATGACGTTAGAAATTTCCATGGTCACTTTCTGATTGCCTATACATGAAAGCTGGAAATTTCTGTTTGACGGTATTGCGACAGACGAATTTAAATTCAAGCGGCATATTCCCAGAAAAAAAAATCGTTGTAACCTTGCAAAACTGTATGAAAATTTGGCAAAATATACTCTGTGTTTAAAAATATTGCAAACCTTACTTAGAATTCGGTAAAATCCATCTGTTTTTAATAAATTATTTTCACTCGTTAAGCAAAATATGTGATTTTGGCAAAAATACAGTCAAAAATGCTAGTTTTTGTCAAAATAAAGCTATTTTAGAATACTACCTGAGGTTTTAGAACGTGTTATAATAATAATAATAATAATAATAATAATAATAATAATAATAAAACGTAGCCCATCGCTTGAGTCTCGGCCTTTTGTGATCAGAGAAAAAAAAAGAAACTAAGGGAAAAAAACCGAAAATTTGTCGATAACGGACGTGCGGTTTAAAAACTGATCTGAAGGCCATGAACACCTTTTCTGCTTCGTTTGAAAGTCTTAGCATAGCAGAGTGGATCAAGCAGGATAACGGGTGTTATTTCCTGGAGGTGAAAAACACATAACGCTCCTTTTTACTTTTATCGCTGTGTTTGTAAACTTTATTATTGCGAGCAATAGTGATCCTGTTGAAAATGAAGAGAATATTTAAACCTTTTTTCCCGATAATCGAGTGAACATTTCGTGAGATGAATTTAGATGAGTTCTTTTTGGACGTTTCCGTTGGCACTAAAAGCAACAGCTGTTCAGGGCTTTTCACTCCATACTGTGACGGTGCGGTTCGTGTTCATCGTGTTGGTTATTTTATTGCTATCTTTTTCGACAATAGAGAAAATCGATCATCATCTTACAAATTTGCTGACGGTGCGGTTGGTGTTACTTGTGGTGGTTATTTTGTCGCTATCTTTTTCGACGGCCGAGAGAATCGATCTCCATCATTAGAGTAAGTTATTTGTTTGTATCTTATTCCAATATTTAGTTGCACTCAACTAAGTCAAGTAGTTCCGTTACTGACGCCGTTGAAAGACAGCAATGAAATTGAAAAAAAGTTGATGAAAAGGAGCACTTTGAAGTTGTCTGTTCAAAGGAAATTTTTACTTAGTGGAGAACAATTCGAGTCAGTTGTCGCTAAACGAACTTTTCGACGAACTAAACAACTCTCTAATTATCCAACTCATAATTATTACTACATTCTGTACTTATAATGTGACTGTTTACTGGTAAATGTTTTATCATGTAACTTCTGGAACGCAAAATACGAATTTCAGCAACACGCACAAAAATCAACATAAAAGCGGGAAAGGAAAAGTTACTATTTGAAAATTAACTGACCACTGGTATCAGAAGATTCGAGAGAAATTTAAGTTTTCCATCTACTTATTACGATTTTCAGCCTTGTTATGCTAGATTGACAATTTCGCTTCCTTTCGGTCAAACCAAAATGACTACCTCAAGAATTCAGATATAATCAGACTAATCACACTAAAACCCGAGTCTTGTTTGAGAAAATATCAGCTGAAGTCAAAATTCCAAGTCAAATCCTGTTGTGTTTGGAGGGAGACAAATATCTGGTAGGGCCCCTTTCAAACTTCGTGCTCCTGCCTTGCTTAGCTGGGCACGACTTCAGCACGACTTGGTTTCAGACGTCGAATTTAATTCCGTCGAATAAAAATTTGTTGCCCAATCTCGTACCCAGAATCGTTGGGTGCCGTAGTTAAAACACTGACCAGCCGTTGTACGAAGCGAATCCAAAATGTTAATTTATGAATTGAGTTCGACACGACAGTAGCACGACGTTTGGGGGCCTACCCCGAAGTGAGCAAAGGTGGGACTTTCGAATCGAAAGCCAACAAATTAAAAGTTCAGATATTTTGATCGTAAAATTTCTTTTGCTGAAAGTTTCTGGTACTGAACACTCCATTTAAAGAATACTGACAGATCGACCTGTGCCAGCTTGCAACGTTCAAATGTTCGTATTTTATTGAAAAGGGTGATCACAACAGAAAGTTTCCGGAATGCGTGTACTCGCATTTGTATAGCACAAGCAAAGCATACCAACAACCCATGAAATAAAATAAATTGAAAGGCTTGGAATATGTGTTTCACTTTAATGTCATGCTTGGAAAACTTGGATCAAATGACTCTAACCTATCAAGCAAATCATGTAAACATTACTAAATTTTATTCTCATAATTACGGTCGATTGTTTATTAATGTTGAAAATTTTGGTCTGAAATGTCTTTTCTTCATACACGTTGCATGTAGCTGTTTAGGTATTTCCACACAGAACTGATTTTCTCGCAAAGAAAGTTAAACAGTTCAGAAAACAAGAGGGTGAAATAAAGAAAATTACAAGCCAACGTTTTCCAAAAATAAACATCGCAACTGACAGATGTGCTGAAGTTAACACAGTAGTTTTGAATTCTCTTCTTGCTTGCTATTTCCAAATGCAAGTTATTACACAAAAAACGGTTGGAAAAGAAATTGTCACTAAAAAGGATAGAAACATCAAAAATTGCGTGTGAGAGGAGTTATCAACTTGTTTTCCATGCAAATTGTTTTGGGAGGGGTCTTCTATCTGTCTAGATTTTCTCAAGAATTTTCATTGTTTTACCGATATTAGCGAATATCGGCTAAATGACAATCCAAATTTCGTGATAAAGGAAGCTGAAACAGCAGCTGAAACCGCGAGAAGCAGGAAACCAGTAACTAACGTACACACAAATATGAAAACAAAAATTATATATTTTGTTTTCAGCGATATATGTTCTGCACGTCGCAAGCTAATACTTGTCATAAATGTTCACGTGACTATAGAGTTTCCACTCTTCGACCCTTTAAACATTAACATTGACCAGTATCTACTTTCTCCTTATAATGTTACTACTTAAAGAAACATCACGCAGACCACCAGAATAGACTGCATGCAAGTAGTCGCCTCGCAACTTCGCGCGCGCGCGCGTGTCTTTCGCCCGCCCCACAATCCATCGCCGAAATTAGAGACTACTCGCAGTCTACACGAGAACAAGGGAAATGATCACCTCAGCAGTATCGACCATTTACATATGCAAATGAGAAAGCGTGACTTCTGCGCGTCGAGTTTTCCCGAGGTTTTTCTGACGGTTTGTTGATTGGTTTGTTATTCTTTTTCATGGTAGACAAAACTTTACGTGAAAAGATATTTGCATCAAGAACGCAACTTCTTTTTGTACCTAAATTTGTTCATCTACCGATGTTAATGATTATTATTTGATTTATTTTGATTTGATTTGAGATTTGTTATTGTCTCCAATTAGCAGTTATGCTAAAGTCCTTTGACACAAAAATAAAGTTATTATTATTATTATTATTATTTTGCTGTACCAAATAAAATAGCTCAAGCTGCAGAAGGTACTATAGTCAGCCGAAGCACAACCAAAAAAATCCTTATCCGCTTTTCTTTTTTTTTTTTTTTTTAGTTTTGTGTTTCCAGACACAACAAGTTTGCAGGGTTCAAGGAGTACCGAGTTCCACAGTTTTGTTTGTAAATATTTTCTGCTTGAGCAGCAACTGATCAAAATCAAATTTCCTTTTATGGATTTTTTTCCAGGCGTTAAGATTGTGGGGAGCGGCGAAAATTCAACCTCTTTTCCAGGGCTTTTCCCTAGAAAGAAAAATGGCGGACGGGCGTTGGAAGTTGGAAGATAAAGCTCTTTTCAAAGCCGGTAGAAAGGATTGCGAACAGGTCTTTACCCGGAACGAGATTCTGTAACCATTCGTTCTGTTCGCATCTTACTGATTCGACATAAACACTTAAAGATTAAAAGTTGAACACTGCGCGACTCCTGAGCACAGGAGCTCCTTCGCCCCCTCTCCCCAGACTCTCCTCGTTTTTCCCGATGGCTAGCGACTCGATCGCAACGACCGCAACATCTTTCGACGATTTTTCGCCACTCCGCACAATCCATCTGAACGCCTGGTAAAGCAGGCCATTTTGAGATGAATCTTACGCTGTATGCTACTTGGTGCAGTTTTATGATTTTTTTTTTAGATAACTTGGGATTTCAAAAACCAAAATTAGGACCACAGCAACTTGGATTATATCAAACCAAATGTTTTCACCGTGTTTTTAGTCGAGTCTCCGTTTATTCACTTATACAAGATGTGTGGGAGCTGATAATTATTTTCGTTTTTTTCCTGATTATTTTATGCTGACAGCATTTTTGCACATTTTTGACAATTTTAAATAAGCAAGGGTTGTAGAAGGCACAAGTGTAATAACTGGTCACAAATGTCATAAAGTCACAAGTGTAATAAGGTTTGGTCACAAATGTAATAAAGTCTCAAGTGTAATAAGGTTTGGTTACAAATGTAATAAGGGTTCAGGTATAGGTAAAAACGTGAAAGGCACCTGCCATTCAAAGTTGATGTGATCATCAGTTAATATCGCTTTAGTTTTGTTATTTTTCACATCATCTAATGAGAAGCTTGTCTCAATTCCACGTATGAATTAACTACAAAGCTTTTGTACAAATTAGGTACTGCTCTCAAATGATAGCATCATTACGTATACCCAAATGAAATAATAATTCGCTTCAATTTCACATTAAGTGCCAACAACAAAACAGTCAGTACAATCTGGTTCATAAAAGAAAGAAAAACTGTGAACACAAAATCATGAACACTATTCAAGCGCTCAATTACCTCAACTGAGACCCAACTGAGGAAGTCAAAAACAATCTGTTGATCCAGGTGTGATAATTTGATCTTTTTTTTTACAATACGACTAATAAGCTTGTTCTTTTGCCAGAAAATCTTTTTTTGGATTATTATCTGTTGATGTCTTTATATTTAACACAAACCAGAAATACGTATGTTCTGATCGTAATTTAACTACATGCATTCGTCTGTTACAACGATTTCTGGCATTGTGGGTCTGACTTGAGAGACATGCCTACAGTGCCTCTTCCGGTCAGTTGCAGTGGGATTAATTCTGCCAATATTAGCCGCTAACTTGTAATCTGCCACACTTGATTTGACAAAATTGCATTTCCTGGCAAAGTAGACTTCAAATGATGTTTTGGGACTTAAAACCTACTTTGGGTCAATGTACATGCGATGATTTGTTTTTGTTTTTAGTTTTTTTGTTTCAGTTTTTCGGTTTTAGTATTTCGTATGGTCCTAGTGTTAATTATCTAGTGTTTGTTCAACATTGTAGCGTAGTTCGTAATTAGAGCTGTATTGTAACTTAGTCCCTAATTTTTAAAAAGCCTGTAAGTTTATTGTTCTTTTAGTGTTAATTTAGTGCTGCGAATGTAGGAATGTTGTAAGATACCGTGTTTTTCAATAAGTATGCATGTAAAGTGTTAATTGTAAAACATTTATTATCACATATAAATGTAAGCTAAAAAAAACGTGGTGGTAGGTTGAAGGTTCTGTCCAGTGCGTGTAACTCACGAAGGTAAAGGGTTTGGATTGCGGAGAAAAAGTTAAGGAAGGAGAAAGAAGAGAAGGAGAGCTTGTTCACTGCTAAAAGTCGACAGCAGGGGCGAATCATTGTCGCGGCTAGATTCACTAGTCGGGTGCCGCCTAAGCCAGTGTGGTGCAGAGAAGAGTCACAGAAGTCAGAGTCAGAGAAGAGTTGGCCGAGTGAACTGAAGAGTGTCCTTGGCGTCCGTGGAAAGTTCGGAAGGACAGCAAGGAGTACTGTGCAGCAAGGAACGAAATTGGAGCTTGTAGAAGAAGGAGTTTGCGAAGAAGTTTAAGGAGAAGTCATACGGGAAAGTTGCGGTTAGTTTATTGTGTTTGGTTGTCGGTGCGGTTGCGAGTCGGGAAGGAGCGGTCAAAAGGAAAAGGACAGAAAAGAACAGAACTGAGTGAAACATTATATAGTGTAAATATTCTTGTAAATACTTAGATTTAATTGTAGGATTGAATTTAGTACGTAATTTTACTTAAAATATTCTTGTAATTTATTACTATTATCTTTAGAAGTTACGTTGTCTTAGTAGTAATTTTTGCCGTGTTTACTTTTTTTCTGTTCAATTAAATATTAGTTGTTTTAATTCATGGTGGTGTGTTGTGGGGCTGTGGGAAGGAGTTTGTATGTCACGTTTTGTTTTTCCCTCCTATTATGGTGTGTCTCAAGGAAAACCGCTGAACTCACGTCACAGTACACTACACTTTTACACTTTATACACTTAATATTAATTTCAAGATTGCCATGCCTGCACTAGCAGAGGCTAATCTAGGCGCGCCATGCCTTTATAGCGAAATAACGAAAAAGACTTACAACAGAAATTAACTACGAAAAGAGAAGGGAGAAAGACAGTAATAAATAAAGACAAGAAAGCGCCGTTACATTGACCTGATCTAAAACATAAAACACATGTACAACTACTATGTATGTTAATTAGGAATGGACAGATCAGAGTTACATTAAGAGAAATATTACAGGACTTTTTGTACGATCTCATCTATATAAGAGTCTTGTAAAATCTAATTTGTTAAAAGAATTGCCTTGATCTTTCTTTTCTCATAAGAATCCTATTGATATAAACATCTGAGCATCTGACTGAGGTTGGCCAAAATTTTAGAATGCGCTAACAACGTACTCAGGCTGAAATTTAAGGAACGCTTATTTTGTACTCTTACTTTTTTATATTTTAAAATGAGGCCAATAAAGATAAAAATAGTTTAGTATGAGTACATTTACAGCCAGTTACGTAGCGTGACCTGAATAACATGGTTCTTTTGCTTTTTTTCCTTTTCAAAATAGCAAACATATTTAACTAGAGAGCCTGTTCCCTCCGTCCATTCAATATGTTAAATATATAATTACCAGAGCTCAGCCTCACTGTTAAAATAAGTCATTCTTATAAAAAAGAGAGTGGTGCTTAGAACAGTGGAAAAAAAGGATGATGGGGAATTCAGATCATGTCAGAGCTCCGGAAAGCACACCTCTGTCAACTACAATTAAGGGGAGTGAATACCAAAATGCTCAGGCGTGACTGAATTCCTATTGATCACTCTTTACCAAATATTGCACCGCTGAAGCTGCAACCGATCACAGGCAACCCTCGCGACAGAAATTCTACATGAAAGTTGTGTCAAGGAATGAATCAACTTTTCGTCTCATCGTCTCAGTGCTCCTTAAAATTCTATTCAATTTTTGAAATCCTTTGTTAAAAACTTTTGTTTTATAACAGATTACCGAAAATATAAGTTTTGATGTCTATAAACCCAAAAACATTCCAAAATAATTTACTGTGTCTTAGTTTGTGGTAGTTAGGTAGGTAGGTAGGTAGGTAGGCAGGCAGGCAGGTAGGTAGGTTGGTATATACTTTGGTCACTGTCGCGATGTTGCATTACTCTGCCACGTGCTCTCAATCACGAGTTTTATGTTGTATGATTGCGTAACCATATCGAGTGACTAACGGGTGTCATATTGCTAGGAGGATGGTATTGATTCGGCTGGCACGGTTCAGGGGCACCCAACGACAAGTTTCGGTAGATATCTGTTCGGTGGAGGGTAATTCACCTTGCACTTTCGGCGTCGATTTAAGAGTGCACTCGGATTTTCGTAACTAAAACGTGGCCTAAAAGATTCGAAATTTGGAAATCATAGCCCCTGAGGTTTTCGGAAAGGTCGTAATTGCTGTTTTTGGCAGTCAAAAACGTCAGCTAGCATTTTCGGAAAGAAAATAGTTCCCTAGAAAGTTCGTGGAAAGTTCATTTCAGCTTGCATTTTCTCAAAGGAGGATTTTGTTCCCTAACATTTTCGTGCAGTTAAAATTTCAGCTAGGGAATCCGAACAGATGAACTTTTTCTAGCTTATGAAAAAATCGCTTTAAACAGGCTTCAAACACCATAAGGAACTTAAAAATGCCTTTCTACAGCTTTTGGTTGATTTGGCTCGTTGGGTGCCCCTTACGGTTCTTTCGGATTTAGAATTAAAGTCTGTTTCTATACTCGCCTATTACTGTGGAGTTTTGATGGTTACTTATCGCGGCATAGTGTCACTAGCGGGATTAACTCACGCCTAAAGAATGTCGGTTACAGAAGAAGGCGGACAAGCAGCTGCGCAAGCTGTTCAAGCGCAAATTTTTATGCCACCATCAAACTTGCCCCCACCGAAAGCGCTAACCTTTGATGACAATTTGGCATCGTCGTGGAGAACATGGAAACAAGCTTGGAAACGATACGAAATTGCAGCTGGCGTAAACAAACAGGAAGGTATCGTCGGGGTGTCTACTCTACTGAGCGTCATCGGCGAGGACGGCGTTAAAGCTCATGACACATTCACTTGGAACGAGGGAGAAAACCAAGATGACATCGTTTTGGTTGTGCAAAAGTTCGATCAGTTTTGCGCCCCCAGAACGCAGGTAATCTACAAACGTTACCGTTTTAACAATAGAAACCAAGAACCCGGCGAAAATTTTTCTACTTATCTTACAGAATTGCAAACGATCGCCAGAAACCGTGCTCATGATACTATCACCCCGGATGAAATCTTGCGTGACCGCCTTGTGTTAGGCATACGTGACGATCGCGTGCGTGAGCGCCTTCTACGTTTGAACGATTTATCTTTACAGCAAGCGGTTGACATAATGAAATCCTCGGAACAGACCCAACAGCAAGTGAAACAGATGTCTGGAGGAGACACGTTGGTCAACGCTCTGAAGAAATTCGGTCCCGCGGTTCAAGTTGAAGACGAAAAATCTATCAAGCTGTCTACAAGAAGAGCGACTGAGGAATGTGGAAATTGAGGAATGGTTCACGGACGAAATTGTCCCGCATATGGAAAAACATGCTTCCATTGTGGAAACATGAATCACTTTGCTCAAAAATGTCGCGCGCAGTCACGAGGAAGGAAGCGTAGAGTCTCAACTATTACTTCATTTCCCGACACCGAAGAGGACCCGTACTACGCCGCCGACGACCGGTTAGCTCAGTGGTAAAGCACCGGACTACCGTGCGGGAGGTCGCGGGTTCTAACCCCGGCCGGACCAACACTCAGGGTCTTTAAATAATTGAGGAGAAAGTGCTGCCTTTGTAATGACATCTACAAATGGTTAGACTTTCTAGTCTTCTCGGATAAGGACGATAAATCGTAGGTCCCGTCTCACAACTCTTCATCACTGATTCTGTGGGACGTTAAAGAACCCACGCACTGTTCGAAAAGAGTAGGGGACGTAGTCCCCGGTGTGGTGGTCTATCTCTACTTGAATGTGGTTATGGGGGAGGGTTTGCAGTTACGGGCATACAGTAATTGGCGCAAGCTGTTGTAGTGTCCCTGCCAGGTCTCTGGCGAAGTGATTAAATAAATAAATAAATAAATAAGTTCCCTTAGTGAGAAGGACAAACCCCAGGTACGGATGGCTATGATCAAGCTCCAAATTTTAATGCCAGACCCTAAGTCCGAAGTCCAGTTTCAAATAGACACTGGATCTCAGTGTCTATGTCTCCCCGTCTGGTCTGGTGCAAAGCGTAACTCACTCGAATTCAACATTATCGATGGTGACTACCAGCCGAATCTGTCATTAAACACAAGCATTACTCTGGGATTTGTGAGCCTGCACAACTGCGATGTACAGGCTTTAAAAGGTAAGACACACGAAGAGTTTGACGATGTATTTGAGGGATTAGGCGCCCTGCCCGGAAATTACAAGATCGTAGTAGACGAAACTGTACCACCCGTGGTTCACGCCCCGAGACGATTGCCAGTAGCCTTGCGACCTCGCATCAAAACCAAGCTAGACGAACTGGGTGATCGCAAAGTAATTGTGCCAGTCACTGAACCGAACGAGTGGGTATCGAGCATGCTGGCCATTGTGAAGCCCAACAAGGTCCGCATTTGCATTGATCCGGGGGACCTTAACCGCGCAATTCGTCGAGAACATTATCAGCAGCCCACCATTGAAGAAGTTGCCACCCGATTAGCAGGTGCCAAGACGTTTACTCTCTGCGACGCGAAGGATGGTTTCCACCAAATTGTTTTAGACGATGCCTCAAGTTACCTGACAACCTTCAACTCGCCCTCTGGACGATATCGGTGGACGCGCATGCCATTTGGCATCTCCAGTGCCCCTGAAGTCTGGCAGCGACGTATGCATGAATTTGTAGAAGACCTAGAGGGTGTTGAAGTCGTCGCGGAGGATTTTCTAATAGCTGGTTTTGGTGAGTCCGACGAGGAGATCAACACCAGCCTCGGAAGGCATGAACGTGCTTTCTTTCAGAAATGTCGGGAGTGGAAACTGAAGCTCAACAAAGACAAGATGAAACGAGCACAAACCGAAGTGCGGTTTATGGGACATCTCCTAACTTCTGAGGGCCTGAAGGCTGACCCTGCCAAAGTGGAAGCCATTTAGCTATGCCACCGCCCACTGATGTTAAAGGCCTTGAAGACAATGGACTAGTCTTCCTGGGCGAACGGCTGGTAGTACCTACATCCATGAGGAAAGAAATGTTGAAACAAATTCACAGATCGCACACTGGCATCGAAGGATGTCTGCGTCGCGCCAGAGAAGTACTATATTGGCCCCTCATGAATGCCGAAGTAAGGGATTTCATTACCGAGTGTTCCATCTGCCAAGCGCAAGAGCCAGACCAATGCCGCGAGCCCATGCAACCTTATCCAGTCCCATCTCGGCCATGGTCGATTCTTGGTGCAGACATGTTTGAACCGGGACAGCAACAATTTGTTATTCTAGTGGATTACTGGAGCGGTTTCTTCGAAGTCCAGGAAGTTAAGGAGGCTACGTCTATGAGAATCATTACTGCATGCAAAGTCCAGTTTTCGCGAACCAGACGTGCTTGTAACCGATAACGGAACTCAGTTTACATCATCGGTATTCAGCGGATTTGCGAAGGAGTGGCAATTTGAGCATCGGACTTCGAGTCCCTACTACCCCTAGTCAAATGGTCGTGCTGAAAACGCGGTGAAGACTTGCAAGAGCTTAATGAAGAAAGCGAAAGCAGATGGGCAGGATCCCCTGTTAGCCCTTCTAGATTGGCGTAACACCCCTACAGAAGGCATTGGAACATCGCCAGTGCAGAGGTTAATGGGACGCCGTACTCGAACTTTGCTGCCCATACATGAAAATCTCCTGATTCACCCATCTTACAAGGACACCGTACCGCCGCCAAACTATCCGATCGCAAGTCAAGACAAGTGCGCCACTACAGCAAGAAGTGTCGCCCATTAGAACCTTTGAAATGTGGTCAGACTATCCGAATGAGACTTCCTGGGAGGCAGGAATGGACCCTGGGGACTTGCACCCGAGTTCTGAAGAATAGGTCGTATGAAGTAGACGTATGCGGTAGGCACTACCGTCGCAACCGTGGACAATTGCGACTGATGCCTGAAATGTCCCCTCCATTGAATCCAGTTTACTGTGAGCCTGAGCAACTGGAATTCAATCAAAACCCTACAGAAGCGGTGACTGGGCCTGCCCTTTCGGATCCAAGGCCCCACCCTGTAACCGCAACCGGAACCGAGTTTCAGCCACCGGATGCTGACACAGGACCGGAGAAAGAGCCACTGGAGATGCATCCGCGCCGATCAGACCGCAGAAGGCTACCACCTGTTTGGCATCAGGATTACCAAATGTACTGAGACTCACATGAACACTGAGCGTTTGAAACTGTTTTTATTTGTTTGTTTCTGTTTAGGATAGTAATCTTATATAAAGAGGGAGATGTCGCGATGTTGCGTTACTCTGCCACGTGCTCTCAATAACGAGTTTTATGTTGTATGATTGCGTAACCATATCGAGTGACTTACGGGTGTCATATTGCTAGGAGGATCGTATTGATTCGGCTGGCACGGTTTTTGCGGATTTAGAATTAAAGTCTGTTTTTATACTCGCCTATTACTGTGGAGTTTTAATGGTTACTTATCGCGACAGTCATTGACATTGATGCATGCCAATGGAGACTCAGTGGAGGTCAAGTAACCCGACAGATCATCATCATCATGCTTTATTTAACGTGGATATACACTTAGCCTGAGAGCTAGTTTACAGGTATTCCACCTAATAACTAATAAAAACCTAACAACTAAACAACGCTTATAACGCAATTCATCAGATAATATCACAAATTAAATACTGATTAAAACTATTTAAAACTATCATTACAATTTTACCGCCGCAATCAAAGTACTATTAAAAATCAAAAGTTACAAATTTACTAATCCCCGAAATTTAACGATCTAATTCTGTTTACTATTTAATTGGTGCCTATTTTTTACTATTTCATTGGTGCCTACAGATGCAAGCGACGGGCAATTATTTCAGGTTTACTGTGTGATCGTTTCTGCCAAGTTTGGTGGGAATATAATTACCCGTCGAGAGCATATAATACATATCATAATTTAAAAAATTGACGACTCAAACCTTAGCGAGTCACTTCAGATATATTTCAATATTCATGAATGATGCATAAAATGACAAAACTTATGTGATGTTAAGTGATGACAACTTTGAATGGCAGGTGCCTTTCACATTTTTGCCTATGCCTGAACCCTTATTACATTTGTGACCAAACCTTATTACCTTGTGACTTAATTACATTTGTGACCAAACCTTATTACACTTGTGACTTTATTACATTTGTGACCAAACGTTATTACACTTGTGTTATTACACTTGTGCCTTCTACAGGGTCTGTGTTTCATTAGCCTCTTCCAAGTAAAACGTACAAAGATATTTTAACTTCTTTAATTGAACTTTTGTTTCGCTTTTCAGTAATATGCTATCAAATTTCATGGAATATACACAATTTATAAACGAATGAGTACTTTTCCATTGTGGCCGACATTCACAAAAACTTCTTTGTATTTAAATTTATGCCGATTGAGCGTACCTTACTAAGGAGAAGAAAGTTTGTATCAATGGGTGGAATCTTCAATTTTAATTATTCAACATTTTACATCGAGGTATATACCTGTGTTTCGTTTTAAAGAACTATGAGATAATTCATCAATACGCTTCTTTGCTGCCAAAAACACTCGAAACCATCCACTGTAAAATTTCCCATATAACAATTACAATAACAGCAGAAGTTTGCCACAAATGTATTTAAAACTCGTAGCAATTTAGCCCGAATTTTCCATCGCTTAGTGACGAAAGACTTTCCAGAGAAAGCCATGAAAATGACTGAAATTCAGACTGCAAAGAATTGCAACTTCTCACTGACTAAAGCAACATTCATGTTACCTTTTTACCAGAAAAATTTATGAACTTTTCTTTTACTTTATAGTCAAGGGAATCATTGCATAAGATCGGACAGTATTAACTGCGGCTTGGTGAGTTAATTAATTCTTGTTTTATATTTTAAGGAATAGAATCAAAGTGATTACTAAATCATTTTTGAACACCTATCTATATGACATTATTCACTCACGTTAAACTCTCTACAGGACAAATTATAACAAAGTAAGGTTGAATTTTCGAACGATGATGCAGTTCTGCAGCAAGGAAGTGGTTTTATTTCTGCTTGTGTTGGTGTGGAACGGAAATAACGGCACCTGTGGCCAAGGTGAGGATGCAAAATCTCTCGTTATCGTCAGTGAAAAAAGAACTTTTCCTCGTTTTTTCAAACTATCGTAGTCTTAGATTGAATTGCTTTTCCCCATTCAGTGAAATAAGCCATTGATCAATATGATCTTTATGTTTTACGGCCCAGTGAAGTCCATTTGAGCGAACGATTTGGGAAAGGACAGATTAAAACGCCTGCTTGTAAAGTAGCGAAAATAAATCTTGAAGAAATTCAGGCTCATACTGACGTTGAAATCATATCTTCCACGTTACCGGTGCATTGCTATACTAGCTGAGGTAATATGATGAGTCCCGAATAAACCCGTGAATAACGAACAAATGCCTACATATAAATATAGGAAAAACATAAGTTAAACTGCGGTTGAAAGACTGAAGACGTCTAATAACATCGCAGTTATGAACGCTTCCTTCCTTCCTAAAAACAAAAAAAAAAAAAAAAAAAAAAAAAAACACGCTCAAAACTGTCTTTCCACAATCGCACAAAATTTTCACAGTTACTTAATTGTTTAGTTGAAGAAGAAAAGGAAGGTTATCTAATAATGGACTGGAAGAAAAAAATGTTTTATACCAGTCACGTTTTTCAACCTCTTTACGGCCTTCTCGCAAGTAAACGTGACGGTAGTAATCACTCAACAGTATGATAATGAATATTGAATTATTTTCAGTCCTCGTCACGAAATCTGTTCTGTTTTAGTTGCGCTGTTTTAAGGGCACTAGGACGAGTGCTAACACGGTCAAGCACTTTTTAGTAACACTCTTAAATACTTTTTTTGCACCTTGAACAGCTGTATTGCACTCTACTGAAAGAGTTATGTTATTCACGATTTCAAAAAACAAAAAGACACAAAAACAAAGATACAAAACAAAACAAAAAAACAGACAAATATCCAGTGACGAGGACTAGACCAGGAGGAGAGTAGTGACATTAAGTTGTTCTGAGTATTCTCAGTAACCGAGCGAATATCCCAGTCCCGCGAGTTATCTTTTTATTTCTTCACTATAATGTATCAGTCAATTCCAAAAGTGCCCATTCCCCTCCCTAACCCCGGGAGCAAACACCCGCGCATTTGACTTTTTTGAAAAATTTTGATCAAATGCCCTGCTGTATTTCCATTTTAGACGATCAAATGCTCCACTGTCAGTGCCTAAAAAAGGACAAATTAAGTGTAAATCTATAGCAAATCACTCGTTGCATGGAGCATTTTGGCACGCTCCCGCTCATAATGAATATTTTATTCTTAAATCGTTTACCTTTTTCAAACCATATCCGAAAAATTGTGCGCCCAAACCGTTTTCCGATCTCTTTTGTCGGCACTTTACACTTTGAGTAATGGCATATCAACTGTATACACAGGGTGCAGAGGAGTTCGGTTCGATCGTACACGACAAAGCCTTCCCTTGTAAATTTCAAAATATGTTTACTTTGTACGATAAAGATTGTCGAAATGAAATCTTTCTGATTTGTGAGCATTTTCTGCTTCCGTATCCTTCTATATCCACCGATCGCCGCGTCAACTGACGCTGGCCGCGAGCGCAGTGATCTTTGCCCGAGGGGCAACGAATAAGCTTCGGAAATCGCTTTCCGAACGAGGCACGAAGTGCCGAGTAAAAGAAGAGTACTTCTTGTCATTACCAGAAATTCGAGTCATCGATCATATTTCATGCGGAACGGCTTTTTAAAGTGGCGGACGAAAATTACAAAGGATTGTATGGCGTGAAAAACAAATTTCCAAATACCTGCGCAGTAAGCGCAGTAAGCGCAGTAAGCGCAGTAAGCGCAGTAAGCTTCCCCCGCTCCTAGAAAATAGAGAACGTATTTGGATGCATAAAAATGATTTTGGTTACGCGGTTTTCGCATGAAAAGTTCGGACAAATTAAGAAACAAAAATTACCCTTAAATAGACCCCTAATCTCTCATGTCGTCTTAAATTTCTGTAAATGTTCCTCAGGGAAAGCTCTGTTTTGGTGCTAATGCTTTGATTGAATTCATTGTCCACCGCTCCCGACTCCTTCAACTGAAGACAAACCTTTATAAAGCAGCCAAAATATGCCATTTATCGATATGAAAGTTCGGACAATTCATCCGCTTTCGAAGGGTATTTTATCACGGCGCTGTGAAGGAGGTACTCGTCATAACAATGTTGTTGTTTTGGTGGCCATTTTGTAAATGTAACCAGGCGATTTTCTTTGCAAGTCCGCTTTCCATAAGTACAACAGGCTACTAGCATTAAAAATGATTTTACTTTAGAAATTATTTGTCGCTCGTGTAGGCCATCTGTACAAGCTCTCCGGCATCGATTGCCCCTTGCTTTTAAGTATCTCTACTTGAAGTAGCTTTGCTTTTGCTTCATATTTTTGTTCCAGCTTTAAACTGGTTGAAGACCTTCAAATAATACGCTATTTAGAACCCAAACAGTCCTCTCCCTCGTATCTCTCCGATGGTTGCGTTATAACTTGCATAAATTTGCGTTACGTTATTGGCAATTTGATACCACTGAGCATGATCTGTACATTTACGATAACCGCAGGCTAAAAAGTATCGCGTGCATGAACGAAATGACTAGAATTTCTGGTTATGATTTGTAACCGTGCGAGCCTACAGTACCTTGGTCCGCGGTATATGCAATTAAACATTGCGAAAACCGTACCAGAAAGAGACAAGATCGGGGAATATAGAAGGATATGGAGGCAGAAAAGGTTCAATAATCAAAAGTATTTCATTTCGACAATCGTTATCGTACAAAGTAAACATATTTTGGAATTAACAAGGTAAGACTTTGTCGTGTACGATGGAACAGAACTCCTCTGCACCCTGTGCTGTAAATTTATTAAACAACGGAAAACCTACGCGGAATCTTGAAGCGAAGGGAGCGAAACGGCTCCCGTGGTGAATGAATGAATATTTGCGCGCGAAAGAGTCTCGAAACCCTTTAGCTGGCGACCGATCATATATGAACTGCAAAAATCATTCTTCATTTGATTTCATTTCCGCAGTTCATATATGATTTATTTCATATATCATTCACGATCATCAGCATCTTTGCTGTGACCTGGTTCCATATTTGTACATTGTACGTTGCGTGGTAGGTGAATGCACTGTAGATATGAACTGTATTGGACTTCTGTTTTTGTATAGAATGTGGAACCGTGGTAAACAATTCGCTCACAAGCCCTGGCTATCCAAACAACTACCCGCTCAATAAGCATTGCACGTACTGGGTTCCAATCCCAGAGGGCACTTCATTGATGATTGACTTTGACTTTGACTTGGAAGAGGATGATGACGATGATAATTCGACATGCAGGTAACTAAGGGTAGCTATAAAGTTAACATGAAATATGCTCTGCAGATGTTAGTCACAGTTTCAAACGTCGTGCTACTGCCGTGTCGAACTCAATTAATCGCCGAATTAAATTCGACTTAAGCACCACGTTTGAAACCAAGTCGTGCTACTGCCGTGTAGCATGGCAAGGCTTGCCGTGCTACACGGCAGTAATCGACTCGGTTTCAAACGTCGGTTTCAAACTAGCTTTGCGCACGTCTCTTTAGAAGACCACTTTTTAGTGATAAGGATCCCGTGGGTAAATAAATTATTATTATTATTATTATAATCATAAAAATTACAATTTCCTCGATTGTGATTGGTTTAAAAAAACTCCTATTTTCCACTAATTCACGTGCCAAGTTGTTATCGGACAGTTTGTTATTGGACACTTTGTTATTGGACAGTTTGTTATCGGACAGTTCAATAAGCCAATCACATTCAAAGTAGAATTTTAAATCAACCAATCACATTCAAAGTTGTAGTTTAAATCAATCAATCACAACCTTGGTTACAATCACTATACATTTTGATCGTAGTAATTTCAGAGCGACAGTAAACAATTTACGCTTCCTTTGTCAGTCTTTTTAATGCAAAATTTCCTTCCCTTTTATAACTTGGCTCTTCTTCTGTTCTTGGAAATTGTAATTTTTATGATTAATTGGTAATAAGACTTCGTGTCGTCCAATTCGGTCTGTAATCATACTCGTGATAAACAAATCGGACTCCCGCTGCGCGGTCGTCCGATTTTGTTATCACTCGTATGATTACAGACCGAATTGGACTCCACTCAGTCCTATTACCATTACTTATTATTATTATTATTATTATTATTATTATTATTATTATTATTATTATTATTATTATTATTATTATTATTAACATTTTGGATTTGCTTCGTACAACGCCTAGTCAGTGTTTTGAGTACGGCACCCGACGATTCTGGGTACGAGATTGGGCAACAGTTATTCCACGGAATTAAATTCGACGTCTGAAACCAAGTCGCGCTGGAGTCGTGCGACAGTCGAACTAGCTAAGCACGGCAGTAGCACGACGTTTGAAACAGGCCGCATCTGGGGCAGGGTGCTCGAAAGGCGTTGAAACTTTATCCACGTTCAAAAGGTTTTCATCTCGTATTTTCAAAAAATATCCTTTAGGACTGCTTTTATGCTAAAAGCAAAAATTAAATATCTGGGTCAAAATTTAAGACAAAAATCTGTCATAAAATCCGTAAGAATAAGCAATTCCACTAGAATCAATTGTTCACCGTGTTAAATCCTGAGTTAGCTTAAACGTGTTTTGAATAACTGGGTGCCTAATGTACATATCGAATCCTGATTCTGAATAATTCACGAATCGTACTAAATGTTTTTAATTAATGAAAACAGAAATAGAAAAATTTAAGCGCATGTGTTTACTGAAAGATGCAGTCTCAGTACCCAACGGTTAAAAGAATCAGAGACAAACAAGAACGACAACAACATTGACAAATATAAAAAAAAAAAACAAACAAACAAACAAACACCATGCAAAGACTTAAAAACGAAAGTGGACATATTTTCTTAAAGGAGTATATAGCTCCCTCAACTCTTTCTTCATGTTAAGGAAAAAATGGTCAAGTATGAATTTCAATCGCATAATGTTTCGCAAAACATTTTAGAAGGAACATACGCGATGTTAAAAACGAATGACGTCTCGGTGACTTCACGTTATCAGTATCATGTTCAAAGTACGTGATAGAAATAGAAAAATTAAGCGCAAACATTTCTGGAGGTGTTAATTATTCAGTTGTTTTGTAGAGAATTCGGAGAGAACGGAATCTGACTTCGTTTTAGGTCTTGGTTTCATGTTTCTGGTGAACAGCATCTCGTAGATCATCAACAGCAAGCAATAATAAGCCACCCTTCGTTGGAATGGAAATTGAAATGAAACACGGGACTCCAATGAGTAACACGCGTCCCCAGAAAAACAACAACAACAACAACAACAAAGTATCTTACGGCACTTAGTCTGTCAAAGTCATGTCGACAACAAGTACGCAGCTATTTCAACTTACGTTGTCGGATTTGAAAGCGTCAAGCTTACACGGCAATACCGAGAGGAGGGGGCTGAGTAGTTGTAAATGTTTACTGCTTCGGTCACATTTTCGTGTTGTCAGCACCATAGGATGGAAGAAAACACTCAGAACCGTTTTTCTGTGTGATTTGATATCTGTAGGGGTGAGGGGTGAGGGGTGAGGCAAGATGAGTTTGGAACATTTATAGATAAATTACCCAGTCGCGTATGCCGTCCGACAGGCTGAAATTGCTGTAAACCAGTTGACTCCTGAAGACAATGTTAATTCGTTCACATCGCCTTCCCATCTTCTAACTGCTTATGCTGATCGCATCGCTGTACACGTATATCCCGCTTAGGTTGGTTTTGCGCAGTACCTATTTAGATTTAGATTTAGACCTGAAATCAATGTTCCTAAAAATGAAGTATCCTCCGCGACTTATTGACTCTGCCATCAGCAGTTCCATCCGTTCACGACAGGGTCAAGCCGAACCACATCAGGAAATCCAGTTAGATACACAATTATTTTGAGCTGAGGCTGAACAGGGACTGAATGTTCCTGATTTGTTCAAGTCTAGAAACCTGATACAGATTATGTTGGTTACGCATGCCGACATTTCTTGCAACGTATCAGTAAAATAAGAAAGAAGGCCACAAGCTACATACAACTTATTTACTAAGAGATGCTTTTCATCAGGAAAATGAAACCAAAACTTAACACACAGTCAGGTTTCGTTCGCGCCAAGTTCTCTACGTAACAATTGAATACTTTAACACCTCCAAATATTATGGCGCTTATTTTTCCTACATATACGTTATCAATTCTACATGTAGTTTAAACTTGATAATGATGACATGGAGTCATCGAAACGTCGTTCGTTTTACATATTGCTGAATTTCCTTCCTAAGTGCATGTGAATTTATAATGTTAATTCATTGGTGTACTATAAAATACCAGTAACGTTTCAGTGTGCCGACCATTCGTAGCTCCTAGGCACTTAGAAAAGCACCATTAAAATGGTCTTCAAAAAGTAAACGTAATGATAACAATTGTTATAGTTATTGTTTAGTTGGTACTTTTATTCCTACAATAATGTTTGCTACAGGCATTTTGAAATAGCACTCGTTTTACAGGTTTCACACAATGCATTGGAGAGCTCAAATACAAGAGACGGTTATCGAAACAATTACGTTTTTAAAATCTCTTCCTTATGGAATCTTTATAATACTATTCGATTGACGGTTTACATAAATCATCTCTGATTGTCCACTGACCGGGCCCTCATACCCTAGGCTTCCTCTGCATGTAGTGAAAGTGATGTACCGGCCTGCTTCTCAAATCGAAACTTTTGCATTTCTCTTGTTTTACTAAAAGTAGCGAATGCCCCCAGTTCTAACTTAACACAACTGTTACGTTTCTTCGCAGCTATGATTATTTGAGGATAACTGATGAGAAAGGCCAGTCATTTGGTGTGTACTGTGGTAACAAGACTGGGGAAACAGTTGAAGTTACTGGAGGGTATGCAGTGATAATATTCCACTCTGACGTTATTGTTCAAAGAAAAGGATTTCACATGCTTTTTCGCATCAAGGAAAGCGGATCAAGTCCAACAACAATAGGTAGGAAAAGTGATCGGCACTATATAAATTGATATTCACTAGGAGAATCCCAGGGGCGGGACAGTACAGAAACTTTTTTTTTTCGGCAAATTACTTCTCCTCGCAACTCCGTCACTCTACCCCAAGAAACACCACAACACGCCACTCCGCGCCCCCCCCCCACCCTCTCCCAGCCGTTACACATTATAATCAATTTAACTCCAGTTTTCTTTGCCCCCTTACCGTGGACATATATTTTAATCGTAAAGGATACACCTCGGGAACAACCTTCTCTTGTGCTTGGCTACAAATGCTGTACAAATATCGTCGATATCAATGTTAAGGTTATGTGCAAGTGCATGAGTGCAAGTCCTGACAACCGCTCCTCAGGCATCCTATTTCTGGGATAGGACTTGATTCTTCGCAAGCCCGAGAATGAACGCTCGGCTTCGGCAGAACTAATTGGGAGCGTACACCCAATTAAGCAAAACTCGTATGTTTTTCCTCATCAACATATTTTAAACACTCGATAAGGTTTCCCGGGAGGGGTAAATTTTATGTTTGCTGTTTCCAAAAGTATTGCCAGGACGGCGTAGGTAAGTCCAGGTGCCAAAACTGTAGCTTTTCTGCTAAATTACGAAAACTGTGGTGCTGCACCACGGCAGCTGGAACCAAGGCAAGGATTTCGGCTTCAGCCCTGGTGCCTTCATTAAATCTTGAATTCATTTCTTCCAACAAATGATCCATGAAAGGTATGGTAACATTGGCACGTGTGATTCCGAGTTTACGGCGCTAGGTGCGTTCTTTCAATGCATCTGCTTAGCAGTGACTCGTGGTGCTGACACTGTAGCGCCAATCTTGTCAGCCAGTTTAGAGGCATCCTCGAACCATTCATGGCATTCCTCTTCTACGTTTGACCTCACTCTTGCAACTGTTTCAATATATATAGTGTTGCCAGTAATAAAATAAGCTTGAAAGACGTCCTGATCGATCTTTTGAAGCTTGGCTGCAACGGGATTGAGTGTTTCCGGGCTATTCTTCGAGATCAAAAAGGTGAAAATGAATCCGAATGTTTTATTTTATCTTCGAATTCTTGAACGTTAACTGTTTCATTCATTGTAAATGTCACTGGATTTCACTGGTTCATGTTTGAAGAACAAAGTTGAAGGCCGAGTTGTCGCCATGTCTAGCAGAGACTATCACTTGTTTAACGCTGGTTGGACAAACCTGCTTTGCAAGCAGACGCGAGTGACCATCGGAGGGTACCGCCAAAAACATTTCATTGTGGAATATGCCTGGAATTTAGATAAGTGGCAAAATACAATGGCTTTCCATCAAAAAACAAGTCATCCAATTAATAAATATTAGGCGATCCTGTCGATGAGAGAATTTCAGCGTCAAAGAAGTAGTAAAAGCAATTCGGTTTGGGAAGAGGGGTCCGCCTTGGATCTGCCACTGAATCCCTTGAACTGGCAAGGAATTGTCCTTTTCAATATCGCATAAAATTCAAAATTTCGGTGAAGGCAAAAATGCAGATACAAAACAAAAAAATGGTAGCCTCCCACGCGATCTTTTTTAGGAGGTGAAATATGAGGCTTCCATAAAAACGACTGCACGCAGTCCCCCTCCCCTACCCCCTCTAAGGACCTGTTAAAATCTAATCAAGATCTGAGCACGCATGGCTTGTTAGATCTGAGTACTAATACTGTGCGACAGAACTACAATCCTTGGTTTCAGCACAGCAAATGAACTTTAATTTCAGGCAGGACACTTGCTACGAATACATTTTGGGGGTAGTGTTTCCTTTTCAAGCTTCATATCGCTGGAAATTGAATGTAGATTCTGTTAAAATTTAAGAAAGATTTTAGTCGATGATGGAATTATATCGTGATTGTCATTTTGCTGCGTATCATGCTTTATAGTTAGAAGTTAGAACTGCGGAGCAGCAGCGGTTGTGACATTCGATATTCGCGACGAAAACTTGGAGACTGTCTCCGAAAATTATATGAGGCAATAATTTATTCGATAACGTGCACTTTTAAGGCTTATTCTAGTTATGATAATTGACTACCTTTCAGTGCACGTGCTTTAAAGCCAGTCCAGGAAAAGGGGTTTAAGTTTGAATTTCGTTTTGAATACATCGTTTTAGCAGCAACGACCTCTAAAACGTTAATTTTATGAGATTTTGAAATGTGCAAGAAGTTAATACCTCAAAATTTCACGTGTACCAAAAACACGTGTACCGAAAACATGATTTATTGAATAACTTATGCAGAAAGTACATAGAAACAATCTTCTCGTGAATATTTCAAGTGTTTTCGGAACAGTCGTCGCAGGTCGTGCATACTCGTTTAATAAAACATACGTAATGGCGTAAGTGTCCTGCACGATCTTAACGTTCAATGGGAATCTGATCATAATTGACTACCTTACATTGCATGTAGCTATATTAGAGTTTAGGAAAAGGGTTTCAACTTGAATTTCCTTACCAAAGTATCCGGCGTTTTGGGTGCAACGAGCCTGCGCAGGATGCTTAATCTCATTACGTATGTATTTATTTAAAGAGTACAGTGGAACCCCGCCGTACGACCACCCCGTTATTACGACCACTTTTTTGTGGCCCGAACAAGAGCCCTGTTAATCCGACCGACCCGTTATTACGACCGACAACCACCTTTTGGAGCCAGTCCTCAGTCGTTATTTTCTTTATAAAATTACCCCGTTAATACGACCAGTCAAAATGCTTCGTGGGGCTCTTGAATGAAAACAGAGACACAATCTGACAAACAATAACACATTACTAATATTTGATTGAATGTTTTTAGGCAAAGGTGTTAGTGGTTAGCATGACATCCGGTAAATTGCAGTGTTTAGTAAAAAGGATTCATGAATAAATAATACAAAAGATCTGAAAGACGTCACTTTGCGCATTTCGAGGCTCTCAAGTTATTTTGCCTTCTTGTTTCTGCTGCCTTCTACTGTGGCTGGGAAACTGTGTGAAAGTGTTGTAAGCTACAATATAGAAAACGGCTCTTCAAGACTTATCACAAGCCCTTTCCTTTCATAACAAGGAACTGAAAGAAGTCAGTGTTTTTTCTCGTTACTCGGTTTCGTTTACTGTTACATTGTTCAGTTGCATTGAATTGCGGTTGTAAGGTTGTTAATTAACGGCAAAAAGGTTGATTTATAGCGGATTAAAGGTTTACATGTAGTAGAATGTAGTTTAAAAGCATTTTGCACCATAATTTGACCCTACCCTGTTAACACGACCATCCCGTTAATACGACCAAATTTCCATGGACCGAAGGTGGGCGTATTAACGGGGTTCCACTCTAACCACGAACCGTGCGACTGATTCCGACGATGCACGGAATATTCACGACAAGAGTTTTTACATTCTAAATTTATTGAATATTTTGCGTGTTTTCGAATCTGTCGTCGCAGTTCGTGCATACTATTCGTGGACTAAATACATACGTTGTGAGAGGAAAGGTCCTGCGCAACCTTAAGGTTTGTCTTTCCATACTGTTGAAAAAATGTATTCAAATCGAGGCAGTCTAGCAAATCAAACATGAGCTACAGGGGATAAACTGCTAAACTCGGTTTCTGTATCATTAAGCAACGGAGAGTATTCCTGGGTGGAATTCCAGCAATATGTCAGCAATACGCATTTGTACACCTGGGTAGAGCCGAGAAACAAGATGGAGTAAAATTAACATAGTAGCCGGTATTCACGAAGACAGTAAAAAGGATGTGACCTGCTCTGCTGACCCTCAGAGCTAATATCCAATGTGCTGCTGCACTAATGCAGAACGGTTTGCATCTTTGCTATAGCCCTATTTACAACGTACAGTTCATAGAAATATGACAAGATTTGATTGGGGAGGGAGGGAGGGAGGAAGGGAGGGAGGGAGGGAGGGAGGGAGGGAGGGAAGTGGCATTGAGATATTTTAAAATGAAATATTAAGGGGCGCATGATCAAAACCAAAATGAAAGTTTTCCAACTTTTCAGCCATACCAGAGGCTCCTGGCCATACCCTGCCTCCGATAACTAATGTTGAAATAGGATGAATGATTTGAGGAAGCCTCGTGGTTTTCGTGTCACCCACCTGTAAGAGTAGCCTGTTCCAGGCTCTCTCGGATATTTGGGGCGTCCGCGCAAGAACGAGCGAAGAAAATTTAGCGGGGAGGGGGAAGGGAAAGGGGAAAGGGAGGAAAGAGAGCCTGGGAGATTTTCTTTAACGACCCCATTCCGCCCACATTTACTTAATTTGGATTTTCTACTGTCAGAATGTCAATCTCTCAATTAACGTAAATCGTTCTCGGATTTCTCGCGCGAGTAAACATGTGATGATCCAGCAAGCCGAATTTTCAAGAAAAGTCTCACAGTTACTGCAAAAAAACATCCCACTCGTTTTTTATTGAGTGTCAGCAAATACATGGAATAGCTGTTTTTTTTTTTTCTGGAGCCGATAACTTGGTGTTGGCTGATGTTGTTGCTTCATTTGGCCACAATCTTTCAAAATCCAGAGGCGCTGTCGCAAGTCAGTCGTCTCACTTGTGCCAGAACTACCTTATTATAGGAAATTAACGCTCGTGTTAATTAAGGTATTTGAAATAAACGCGTCCTAAGTTAACGCGAATTGAAGGAAGAATTACTTTTTAGTAAAGGAAATAGACCTTTTTACGTTTTCTGACGCTATTTAGGCTGGGAAAACACGGCTAAAATAACAGTAAGTGTATGGGATTTTGGCCGACTTTGAACCACTATACTAACGCCACAACAAAGAGGCCAATTTCCACAGTGAAAATGTCTTTTAAAAGACATTTGTACTGCAATTATTTTCAAGAAGTATGAAGAACAGATTCAGGCTACAACGACCGTAAACCAATTTTTAAGAAAACATACAAACCCTTCTAATCAAAATTATGCAAATTGCCGCGAACTTAGAAGCCAGATGCGGAGATTTATAATTCGAATTTACGGACGTCGCGTCGTACCTCCTTTAATGGTCTTATTCTCTGTTCAATGAATGATATCAATAAAACTATTTAATGTAGTGGCATATGTTGGACATCCGACTCTTTGTAGCGGCGTTACAGGTTTGCACCCCCCCTCCCCCACTCCCAGTCAAAATGACGTCATAAACCGTGGGACGGTCTATTAACGCGAAACATGTGCTGAAATTTCAAAATAAGGGAAGTTAACGTGACTTACACATGAGCAAATTTATTCAAACATCAAGTGTAAGAATCCCCAATGCAAATGATGTTCGTGGAATTGGCCCTAAACGTAGGTGTTAAACGAAGAAATCTTGTCGCTTTACAGTGTCCATGATATCGGCTGATCTCCACCCTGATAAAAGAATACTTTCTCCTTTTTCGGAGATATTGTAAACGATTAAACTACCCTAGTTGTCAAGAATGTCTGGAGTATATCGAGAATTTGAGGTGAAACTAATTCAAATATTACGCGTCACATAAGTAATGACGCGGAAATTAAAGCTAACAAAAATTAACGCGAGTTAAATTCGCGTTAATTTCATAAAGCGTTAATTTCCTATAATAAGGTATTGTTCGAATGGATGATCATGGAAAACCATAAAAGATGCGTTCCAGTGGGTTGAAGGGACAAGAGACAAAGCTCCGAAAACAGGTGACATTCTTCTCCCAAAACACCGACAACCGACAGAAATTGGCAGACAATGCGCGACAGTTTGCGAACAGCGACAATTCCGCTGTCCATTCCTCTTTGTTTTCTTTGCGACAGCGACATTTGTCCCCAACGAAACAAGCGACAGACAGAGTCGTAAACGAGCAAATACGCGACACTAGACAACCCCTTGGAAGGCCTCATTAAATTTAACTGCTCTCACCGAACTGTATCACAATCGCGTGTGTGGTAATACAGGCGACTCATAAAGAACAATCTCGACGCTGACAAAGGGAAACAAAACATAAGCTTAGAATTATTCTGTCACGGACTTGAGTTGATCCAGCACTATAAGCTACCATATGATCCCAGGACCGCAAATGATCCGGGACCGCAAATGATCCCCAAATTCAGGACCGCAAATGTTGGATCTCAAATTATGACTGTAATATTGTCACCCTCCTTACCGCATATAACTCCTGTTTTTGTTGTTTTAATCTTGGGAAGGGATTTTTGCTCGGACTAGAAAGTCTTTGAGCGATTTGTCCTTCCGGTAAGCGACAATAGGGGTGTTAGAAAATATTTGAGCGAGTTTAGGGTTGTCTGAAATGAGGTGCCAGTGTTCCATAAGAATCTTTTTAAGATTCGTTGAAGCCGGGTTGGATGTAGTAACTAGTGGCAAAATTTCGTTAGATGTCTTAGTTTTCGTTTTTAAAGCCTCTTTCCTTGATGAGAAATTAACTTCAGCTATTGTCGTTGTGATTATCTCTAGAGGATAGCCTCGGTCGAGTAATCTGGATTGAAAATCTCGTTTGAGTAACTCGAAATTTTCATTGGCCGTGAGTTTGTTCTCAAAAGACGCAATGTCTTTCCTTTAATAAATCCTTATAATGGCGTTATTTTCTGTCGAATGAATGATATCAATAAAACTATTTAAAGAGGTGGCAAATGTTGGAAACCCGCCTCTTTGAAGGGGCGTTACAGCGGTTCAAAGTCGGCCAAAATCCCATACATTTATTTTTTTGTCGTGGTCGCCCCCCCAGTCAAAATGGCGTCATAAACCGTGGTAAGGTGTTATTAACGTGAAAGGTGTGCTAAAATGTCAAAATAATTGAAATTAACGCGACTTACACAAGGAAACATAATTTGTTGAGACAACAGCAACAAATTTATTCAAACACTACATGCAAAAATCCGCAATGCAAACGATGTTCGTGGAATTGGCCCTATACATAGGGGTTAAACGAAGGAATCTGGCCTCTTTACAGTGTCCATGATACCGGCTGATCTCCACCCTGATAAAAGAATACTTTTTCCCTTTTCGGAAATATTGTAAACGATCAAACTGTCCCAGTCGTCAAGAATGACTTTAGTGTATCGAGACTTTGAGGCGAAAATAATTCAAATGTTTACGCATCAGTTAATTAATGACGCGGAAATTAAAACTAACAAAACTTAAAGCGAGTTAAATTCGTGTTAATTTCATGATAATTTCATGATATAATAAGATATTCTTGGTTTTCCATAGTCTATTTACATCATCATCATCATCATCATCATCATCATCATCATCATCATCATCACCATCATCATCATACTTTATTTTACGTGGATATACACTTAGCCTGAGAGGTAGTTTACAGGTATTCTACCTAATAACTAATGAAAATCTAACAATTGAACAACGCTAATTCATCAGATAAACGCAATTCATCAGGTAAAATCACAAATTAAATACTGATTAAAACTATTTAAAACTATTATTACAATATGACCGCCGCAGTCAAAATACGTCTATTAAAACTAATGTTACAAGTTTACTAATCCCCGAACTTTAACGATCTAATTCTGTTTACTATTTCATTGGTGCCTACTTTTATTCTAATGTCATTTGATAGTTCATTCCATTTCTTGGTTGCAAAATATTTCCATGACTTGAGTCCATATTTGGTAGTGTTAACTTTAGGTAAAGATAAAACATATTCTTGGCGCCTGAGATTGTACATAAATGAGCGTAAATTAATAAGATTCCTAATTGCCCGTGGTGCTTTGCTCGATATGCTATAATGTATTGTTAATAACATGTCTTGAATTCTTCGAGATTCCATGGAGGGTAGTCTTATCCTTTCGAAGAGATGTTATAACATAGCTTGTAAATTAGTGCAGTCAAATTCAATTGCGCGAGCGTGCTTCATATTCCTATTGTGCACGCTAATGACGTAGCAAAGGGAATTTCTCTTTATAACGGAGCTCCGCGCGTCAAAGCTTCGTCGTGTAACCTGATTCATTTTCGATTTTTGTTTGTTTGAACCTCTAAGAATCAGCGTTTGGATGTCTTGGTTGGCTTTGGTAATTTTGAGTGTACGTGCATGTCTACCAGGGAAAGTATTTCTTAAGAGCTTGAATGAAATTGAAGGCAGAAACTCACGCTCGAGGGACAAAAAGCCGATCAAATGCATGTCTCAAAATCTGACAGAATGTTGTCAAAAAGCTGTCAAGAAAATGTCAAAAACAAGGGCTAAAGCTTCACGCTTCATTTGAAAAAGTTATACTATACAGATCATCGTCCAAAGACTGTAAAGAATGAAGTGTCACCGTTTAACTTGATTAATTCTCGAGCTATTTGTTGAACCGGTAAGAATCAGTGCTTGGATGTTAAAAACAGCGAAATGTGTTGGTTGGCTTTGATAATTTTATCGTGGACGGGTCTGCGAGGGAGAAGCTCGTGTGGTTTTGCAAGCGCTGTCATCGTTATAACTGGATGATATTTTGCCGCTGAGAATCTTAAATCGAAGAGGCTTCCTTGGTGGACATGGGAAGTAACAATGAAATTATCGAGCCACTTTAGGGTTTGGTGTCTTCTTAGCTAAGGAAAGATTTTGTGTGAAATGGCATCATTATTCAGCTCTACCGCGTTCCGAGTGATTGCCAGCTCTCTTCTACGTTTCCCAAAATTTTTACTGCCGGATTTGAACATGTTCTAGCATGATTTGGTCGATGACATTTTGGCTGTTGTATGTTTTCAGCATGGAGATTCTTAAAACGCTTTAGTATGTTTTTGTCATCCCTTAAGTGGCGTGTTTATTACATTTTATTTTTGAGCACTGTTCCCGTTTTTGCTTTGGGAACGTTCCCATATGGAACGATTGTTCCTATTTGAAGTGGTCCTTTTAGCATCAAAAGGAACAAAATGCTGTGAAAAATAGGACAAAGTGTTCATTTAGAGCTAAAAAGAACCTTTTGTTCCGCATTTTTAACGTTGAAAGGAACGTTTTGTTCCTCAAATGAGTGACTTCGGAACAAGTGTTCCCTATGGTATTGTTCCTCTTTTAATCATTTTGGTCCTTTTTATGCAGTTGAGGAACAATTGTTCCTATTAATGCGTTCCCTTTTGGAGTAGCTGTTCCTTTATGCTGGCGTGAGGAACTTTCGTTCCCAAATGCTTACGTTCCTTTTTCTTGTAAAGGAACGCTTGTTCCTTTCTTTCGTCGTTGCTGCTTTGAAAATTGGTTCCTTTTCGTTCATTTTAGGAACAATTGTTCCCATTAATGGTTCCGTTTTGAATGAAATGTTCCTTTTTATGGGCACGTGGAACAGTTTGTTCCTAAACATCAGTTCCTATTTGTGCACAATGGTTCCTATTTAGAAAACGGCAGTTCCTTTGTGCATGTTGTTCAACAGAAACATTCTTCTCTTCTTGCCATCTATGTCAGTTTATTGCTTTTGAAATGGTAAAACGTTTGGTTTATAGTTTTAAGCTGGAAAAAACTCGAAACACAGTCCATAACATATTTTAAAAGACATTTCGAGGCGCTTATTGACTTGTCCGGACAAGGTTGAACATAATCGCACCAACGTCATATGTCACCTTAGATTTGCAAGTTTAATTACAAATAGCACACACTGCCACGCCTGAGCAAGCGCGGGCAAGTTGAGGCAAGTTGCACAATGCAGCCATTCTTTCTTCTGTCGCCTTTGTAGTTTGTTCACAATTTATGCAAGTGGAACAAACTGTGTGAATCACACAGATGTCAGAGATGAACAAGAAAGGCAAGGTTGACTGGTCGAAAATCGATGGCTCATCACCGAAACCGAAACGGCTTCACTTGGAAAAGGACGAAACAGATAGCTTTTATCACTGTCCAATACAAGTGTGTGATCACGATGGATTTAAAAGTCAACGCGGTTGCAGGAAACACGTGAACACCAAGCACAGTTGGTTCTTTTTCTTTACGAAAAGCCCGTTGCAAGTACCAAAGACCTTGCCGATGACGATAAAGCGAGCGAGTATTGCCATCATTTTCGGTTTGCAGCCAAATTGGCGAATCATTCACGAAATGGTTGACTGGAAGTGGCGGTGGTTGCAAGAAAGATCGCGCAGCTCAACAGATTGTCAAGAGGTGTTTCAAATTTCTCAAATTTTGCTGCGAAGACGAGGAGGAATTGAGTTTTGAAGTGCTGGACTTCAGCCTGTGTTCTCACAGTCTGTTATTCAAGTTTATCGATCACTTGCAGGACGAATGCAAGCTAGGACACGGTGGACGATTGGGCTACATTGATGCCATCTCTGAAATTATCGACTTCAGAAAAATAAATGGCGCCTCTGACGCAGTTCTCCAAAACTTTCATCGACAGAATTGTGCCTGAAAAGAGCTCGCAAGACGGTGGCAAAGATGATGAGATTGCAGTGGACACAAGATCTAGAAATTGAAACTCTGGATGCTAGGGGGCACTGGGCAACCCTGGAAGAACTGTTAGAAGTGGTGACGTTTCATCTGCCTCGTTACGAAAACACCGTGAAGACGTGCAAGACAAGTCCGGGTCAAGTCAACCCGTCGGACTTAACATTTGCCACGAAATTTGTAGCGGTGTATTTGTTCATCAAGGTGAATGGGTCTCGCCCTATGACTTATCAGTACTTGACAGTCGACATGGTTAAGACAGCCAAGGAGAACGGGGGATTTATCGACCAGAAAAAGTTCAAGACTGCTGGCAAGTACGGATTTGACTCGTTGATTCTGACCGACGCAAGCATGCAGGTGCTCGATGGCTACATCGATTTCGTAAGACCATCGCTGAAACCCCAGTGCGAGTTCGTTCTGGTGACGAGAAACGGGGGCCAACACAGCAAATTGGGCGATGTCATGAGCAAACTAGTCTTTGACGCAATCGGAAAGTACGTTCACCCGACGCGCTATCGCCAAATCGTCGAAACGCAAAGCCTCAATCAGCTCACTAGCAAAGAGCAAAGGATTTTGTCGGAAGATCAGAAACACAGCTCAGTCGTCCCCAAAGTTCACTATCAAAAGCAGAGGTCGCGCGAAGTTGCTGCGAAGGGTCACGAGTGTCTGCAAAAGCTACAAGGTGCTAAGGGCTCCGAACTGGATAAGGAGGTAAATACGAGATTTCGCGATTCAACGTCAAGTTCTGCGGCACTGGCTGAAAGCGCAGGGTCGAAAAGCGAAGTGCCCCCTGAGAGGAATGCCCCACCGACAAATCCATTGCGAATCCAAAGAAGTCAGCGTCGGGCGTTGAAATTTACAGTATACGAGGACGAGTTTCTCAAGGAAGGGATTGCTAAGCACGGATTTGGACAATGGACCGCTATTTTGAGAGATCCCGAGTACACGTTTCAAGACGGCAGAACAGCAGACTCTCTTAAGAAAAGGGCTGGAATGAAAATGCCGCTCGGTTAGCAATTGAACTAGAAAGAATCAACAAATGCACACCAACTAAAATGCAGTGGAAACTGAACCATTTAATTATGAAAATTTGACTAACAGCTAGCTTGTTAGCACACTGATCTACGGAATGCGTTTTATAAATGATCAAACTGTAATAAACTCTAATTTCTTGGACGCAAAAGCCCATTCTTGTAACTAGTTCTCACAGGTACATGTAGCGTTCTGATTGCCTAATTCTATTTACTTAAATGTGGGAAAGTAGCAAACTACTGGAAACGACCACTCTACATTACGGCCTATCTTACGAGAAAAAAACTGCTTTTACTTTTGACTAGTAAAGTATCGAGGCCTAGAATTGGTTGAAATAAACTCGTCTTTCCACTATTAGCGGCACCAATAAGGCAAGGAACTTTGTCTTTGTGTCTCTTTTGATTGTGATTCAAGAGCCTCAAGAAATCTTCGCAAAATTCCTCAATTTCAGCTTCTGTGAGGCTGTTTTCCAAAATTTCTTTGAAATACTTCGGTTCTGGCTCTATGGTTGGATCGTACGAACTAAACACACGTGGTGTAACATGACCAATGTCCTTGTCCGCGATCACATTCTCCATGAAGCGACGCTCCTTGATTGACCAGCACTTGTCGTCGTTTACCTCAATCAAATTATAATCTACACAAAGTGGTCGAATGGCCTCGCAGTGCGGGTTGGCTAGGATATCGATGACTTTCTTCACGTCCTTTAGGAGTCGCGCCTTGAAAGACTCGTTCGCCCCCAAGCTATTAACGAACGCCTCCACCTCGCACTTATAGGAACAGGTGTACTTTGCCTTGTCGCATTTCTTGTACACTTTTCCACCGTACAAAGCGTAGCCCAGCCTTTTCATTGCGATGCCAATGTCATTAACAAGCACTGTTAGTTTATCGGACAATCTTGCCTGTTCGTTGACGATTTCATTCTCTCTTGGAACAGCCGAGCCATCTAATTGGAAGCCGAACTAGTCGATGACCAGTTTTACATCTTCAGGTTTTCTCAAAGCCCACGAAAGACTGGAAGAGAACGATGGATCGACCAGACAGATCCGGACTACGTTCTCCGTGCCGCATTGGTCGAGATCCACTGAATCGGCGTCCCCCACGAAACTTTCAAATTCATCACGAAAGCAATAGTTGTAAGACGAACTCACTAGGTCCTCTATAAACGGGTTCTTGTGGTCTTCAAGGACTTTGAACAGCTCTTTCATCGCTCCAGTCTCTTTCCCTTGTGGCAGGGGACCTAAAATCGAGAAATATTTAACAAGTTGATTCCGGTTCTTTCATAATAACCAGCATTCGGCTGGTGAACAAGTGATCAGTAATTTTCGGTACCGAGGAAATTCAACGTTAGTGCACTTTGAAATTCCAGGCTAAATAAAAGTTGTTGAATCTAACCGTTGAAATTATCTTGGGCAGTTACACGTTTACTGTAAAGCCTGCCTTTTGCTACTTTTTTTTTTAATTCAATGCCTTGTAATAAGGTAGTAAAAGAGTTATTACACTTTATCACTGATTAGTGTTACTTATGTCAATTTTACGATTGGAATAAAGTTGTTACCTGATTTGCGAAGACATCCACGTTGCACTCCAGGAGGGCTCGGTGGATAACAAGAGGACTACACGGTGCACCATTTGGCGTGGTCAGAGCGATCCAATACCTCACACATGGGCACAGCTTCTGATTTATGATTGTGGCGTGACTTGCAACCCATTCTTGGCTTGTTGAATTGCCGTATTGACTCGAATCCGGAAATTCGTCTGCATCATCGCTCCCCTCTTCCTCGACATGCGCCTTTTTCCTGCTTCGTTCTTTCTTTAGACTTTGCAAACTAATGGCGCTGAAAAAGAATGCGACATTCTTCATGCCTGCGAAATAGACGAAACAAGCTATATTATTCACTGAATCTGCATCAATTAATTCCACCCAAACAACGACAGAAAAGGTCGAAATTTTAAACAGCACACACATAAACAAACCTTGCAGAACTTTATCGCAGGCATCTCTAGTTCGACACACGCCATTCCACGCATTTTCAAAACCTTCTTCCTGAACCTTGCAAGCACACTTTGCACTGATAATACTACATTTTCCCAAAACTACCGGGTCAAGTAGCACAACGCAGCGCTTTTTATCGTCCTGCTGTTTAGTTGACGGCATGGATAACGAGCCCTCTGCATCTTGAACGACAATGTAAGCCCTGAAACGTGTTTTTCTTTTATAGAGAGAAGACTTGTGAAGTTCCCAGGAATAATTATACCACACAAAATGCAATCAACAGAAGACGTAGTTGTTTGTTTTAAATGGCCAATTGTGACACACTATCAGTTCGCAGGTGCTCTCCAGTGAAATTTCTAGACGACTTTTCTTGCTACGTAATTTTCATGTCAATGCCATTTTTCGTCACACTGGTCAGCTATGAACAGCTCTTTCACAGCGAACAATAAAGTAGGTAACGAAGCAACAGTGACATTTTTAATCAGCCAATTGTGACACGCAATCAGTTCTCAGACTATTTACAGCTACTTTTGTAGACGAATTTTCTCATCCGTTACTTTCCCGAATTTAATTTTTGCTATTAATATTTGAGCTGGTCAGCAATTAACAGCTATTTTACACCAAATAATAAACTCGATTATCAAGCCACAATGACGGTAAATTCGTTTGAGAGGAATTTAGGAAATACTGTCTACACATGGTGCCAGTAGGGGCTAACAACAACAGCAACCAGAACTAATGGGGCAAGCGAAAAGAGTTGAGAAAATATCATATACAGCGGCGTGTTTTCATCGTGTATTACACAATTATCGCGACTCATGTTAAAAAAAAAAAAAACGAACAAGAATAAATGAACTGAGACAGTTCTCATTTTGATGTTGGGGAAGGTAGAAAATTGACGTGAAAGTGTCACTGATTTTTGAAGAAAGATGTAACGTCTTCTATGTCACCGCAAATGTAGGATGTGATTCAATAAAAACAGTTGAAACAGAATATAGAAACCAGAGATAAGTAAAATCTTGTATTTCAAAGCCAATCGATGAAAGCGCAAAATGTTATGGTTAAGTTTTGCAGAGAGATATCAAAATTAATCTGAACGTTTTCACAAAATCCGTGAAATCCGTCTTCTCCGCCGTGTTTAGTAAAAAGGTGAACTTAACTGCTCATCAGCACTGGAAGTTTCCACGGAATATTTTTTCCTAATAATGGCGGAAAGGACGGATTTCGCGGATTTTGCGGATTTGTTTTTAATTTGTTTTATTTAATTCTTCTCTTTAAAACTGTAAGTAAAATATTATTATTACTATATTATAATATATTATTTATATTATACTTACAGTTTTAAAGAGAGGTTTTAAATCAAACTTAAAAATCCGCAAAATCCGCGATGAACTGTCATTTTACTACTTATTTCATTCCCCCACGCTCGATGCGTAAACCTTGTGACGTCATGTGCATATCTATTCTCGACCCCAGAGCTTTTCCCTTTTGCGCATGTCTACTGGACGTGACGGCGGAGTGTTGTCTTGCTATTTACAGATGCCGCTTGGGGAATAAGAAGGAAACAAGAGGCCATATTGGCCTTCACTCGGCCTCGCACAAGTGGCAAACAGAACTTCACTGATTCACCTACAGGGTTGTAATATTACGGCAAAGTTAGAATAACAACATCTGAATTCCTTTCCACATTTTAGTTTCACACTATGGTATCATCTTCATCATGTACAGATAGTAGCACTGCCTTCTCGAATACAACGTTTTTTTTTTTAAGTAAGTCAATATTGCTTGTGTTATGGGTGCCTAGGAAACGACGACCCAAAAATCGACGGCACAGAAAACCGACTACCTAGAAAACGATGCCCTAAAACAACAATGAATGATTAGTGGCTTAGACTGCTTTTGATCCCGGGAGTTTGTTTCCTCGTATAGATCCGCTAGCTTGCATTAATGACCATTTCAGAACGGATGACTCGTACTATTTCGAGACCATTGCTTGATGCAGATTCAGTGGATTTCACAATCTGCCTTTCGCAACAAAGTGTTTATCAATAGATTTTACCGCATTAATCACAAGTAAACTTCCACGCACCGACCGACCTGGCATTAGTCACCTCCACTTCTCACAAAATCACGGCGAAAATCACTGCTTTTTACGAAGAAACAACTTAAAGCCATACATTTCTTTCTAGTGAAATGAAATCTTTGCTCCCAGGCGATTCCCATTATCCGTTGCTCATCATAACATAGGTATCCGATTGCTGGCAACTCATTCATTGTTTTAAGTCCCTCGCGAAATGACTTCCGGTGAGGCGGCTCGTCTTTTCATATGAGGGGCCGTAACGATCCTTGTCGGATGGACACTTACACCTTCCGGTATATAACCTCTATGACATTATGCTGGAATTTTCACGAAATGACTTCCGGTGAGACGGGCCGTCAACCACCTCAGTTGATCCGACTCAGATCGGGTGTATTGGACAACCCTCGCATTCCTTTTCAGCTTTACTTCCCATTCCTCTCAATTTTCCCTCTCTTTTTCTCTCCCCCTCCCCCTCCCCTTTTACGCCTACCACCCAGGCTACAGAATGTACACGGAGTGCTCCTGATCGGTATGGTACAGCTGGTGAATCTAGCCTAAGGGATTTCTTTGAAACTTACAAAGCTGTTTAAGATGTTTACGAATGGCTGCATTTCAACAACACTGCCACCTGCTAGAGCAAGAGCCTCCGGCCATCTTTGCTGTTTCTGCAAGAAAGACTATATGGTCAATCCGGTTTCTAGACGGGAAGCTTCTCAAACATCGAGAACATCAGTTCCGGTCCAGTGGCCACGAAAACATCATAATTCTAGGTATATCTATCGATAAAGTGCCAACGAGACTGAAACACACAAATCAGCTATTTATATCTATTCACTGTGATTATTTACAGCTCCTGTGAAAGGATGACCGACACAACGTACCATGCCTTGAGTTCATAACTTTCACCTACAGTACCGGTTAAAATCTCTTTCGAGTCTCGACTCGATCCTCGATTCCTGCGAGTCTCGAGCATCGAGGATCGAGGCTCAGCCATCGAGAATTGAGTCGAGGATCGCGCCTCGCAAGATCAGAGATAATGAGCTTGTCGCCTGACTGATCACTCGATAGAGCTTTCGAGCAAATCGGGATCACATCTTGAAAAGCAACTTGGAGCAATTACGAGATACTCGTCCACATCTTTTACATATTCCTTCAGCTACTCGAAGGAACGCAAACGATGTAAGAGTGGTCGTTCAGTACGCGTAGTTTCTAAAAATATGAACCTCTTACAACTGACAGATGGGCGGCGATTCGCAGAAATCAACGCTTGAGAAAGAAAAGAATGGCCAAGGACTGACCGCGCCACTACAATATTTCGCGATAAGTAACAAATGTTCGATGAAGAAAACCTCGATGAAGCCCTCTTAAGTTTATCTGAGCGTTGCATGTTTTTGTCACAGACACGCATAATGTCAACATGAAATTCGATACGCGTAGGTGTCAATACATGTGGCCAGTACCGACTAATGTTCACTCGGTCGTAACTTTATTTCGTTCTTAGGAATAAATTTTACGATGTAACTCCTCCAAACTAGAGACACAAATGTGTGTAATTCGATCTGTAATGCAAATTTTCTGTTCTCACGCGCGTTGTCTGTCAAGTCTATTTTTAATTTGATGTTTTCTTTGTGCTAGTTTTGGCCGAAGAGTGAAGATCACCTCGTCGACATTTCTATCCAAATTATACACGTATTTCACTTCAGATGTTTCCTTGGAGTTTTTCTAGTGTTCTCATCGATCGTTTATCAATTTATTTATTTCAAAGGCGAGGAGCGACTTTCGATAAGCAACCATGTGTTGTTTCCGTCCTCCTGGTCGGTTATAACGAGCGGCTCAACCTCGTTCCTAGGGTCTCTCCTATTCCCGCCCCCTGGAGCGAGAGAGAAGAGACCCTGATTGGGTCTGGTCACGTGTGTCTGAGACAATTGAAGACGTTAGGGAGGGGTCCTTATATCTCAATATTTTGTCGCCGTTCCTTTTGACACAATCCAAGCGAGGCTTTCGTGTTCTCTACTCGCTGACAATTTTATGGAGTCTGCCGATCGACTGGGTTCTGGGAAAGTCATCAGTTTCAAAACAAGTCTCATCCGTTGAAACTAAAAGTTTATTTCTCTGATATTCGAAAAGCTTTCGATCACCATCACTGGTTTAGTATCAAAAGGCGAGCATGGAGTGATGCGAAATGCATCCGCAAGTTAGTGTTTTATCTGATAAGAGTAGCGTGTTCCCGACCCGGCTGAGATGGCATATGAGAAAGAATCCTAATATGCCCATGAACTCTTCATGGTTGCTGTGTAAAAGTTTCCCTTTAATTGCTAACACTTTGGTTTTGACGCATCCGAATTCATGCTGTAATGTACGGGTCCGCAAATGATCCCAGGACCGCAAATGATCCCGGACCGCAAATGATCCCCAAATTGGACCGCAAATGATCCCGGACCGCAAATGATCCCCGTATTGCACCATGTTGGACCGCAAATGATCCCGAACAAAAAATAAGGAATGGCATGGATGGTGAAATGGTATGGATAGGGAATTGGTATGAATTGCGATTATTTTAATCAAAGCCTTAAATCATGGCTCACAACTATCATCATCTGATTAATTTTAAAAAAGGTAAACGTGGTCACACAATTTGTGCAACTGATGTGAAGCAGTCAATCTGTGTTATCACACCAGAATCCAAACCTATCTCGTTTTTCCTTCCGTCTTTTAGAGATCTTTGTGTTTGTTCTTATCTTAAGTAACTCCAAGAACGTTCACAAATGATACCAATGAAATAAGAACAAGACAGTTTAGCCATATTTTCCGAACGCGTGGGAGTAACAGCTCACACGACGGTGACAAGTTTCGGATGATCTTTGACCCCTGCTTCGATTTCAACCACATCACCGCGTTTCTCGCCTGCCACAGGTCTGTCGGCTGATTCCATGAATGTGAGAAAGAAACACTTCTAGTATTCTGGGTACAATTTTAAATGAGAGTGCTCAGTGAAAAAAACTTTTATTTCAAAAGATAACGAAATCAACTGCGGAATTTTTCAGTTATTTCCTTACGGGTATGTGTGCATTTTAATTCTCCGTTGTATTTGTGATTATACAATTGAATTAGCCAGGGACCAGGCTCCGCAGTGGGGTTAAGGAGCGAAAAGAAGGAACGTGGCCAAAAAAAAATCGGCGAGCGAAGCGAGCCGAGCGGGGGACTGGCGGCTCGCTTCATTCGCCGATTTTTTTCGTTCGCTCCTTTAAAATCCCACTGCGGAGCCTGTTTCCAGGCTAATTTATACATGCTTGATTTTCACTGAAATCGGGCACGTGCACCGAATCGTTGATCATAAACCCGACAGAAATGAAATCTGATTAAGCATGTTCTCGAACGTCCTGGGATGTACAACACAATAAACAGAAGACATGAAGCGAAACTCGCAGTCCACGATCACAACAAGTGTCTTTGCAAAATCAATTACTGTACTATGCAGCCGGCGTCCAGACAGAACGTCACGCAAGATCATAGATTTTCCACTAAAAACGACAAAGAAAAAAACAAAAACAAAAAGGGAACTATGGAATAATTATCATAAAATGAAAAACGTGTTTTTTGTGTGTCGTTTTTATATCAATCCATGGCATTCCTTATTTTTTGCTCGGGATCATTTGCGGTCCAATGGGGATCATTTGCGGTCCATTTTGGGGATCATTTGCGGTCCGGGATCATTTGCGGTCCTGGGATCGTTTGCGGATCCGTACAGTAACAAATCAACGTGGTGTGGTACATATGAGAAGAATGATAATCGTTTCCTGTGAAAAGCGCCTCCGATGATTTTCACGGTCAAAGATTTTGGATCTTCGATCGCCTCTGAAAAATATAGCTCATTTATTTCTTCTTCTCTCCGAGCCGCTGCACTTCGAGCAAAATATAAATTTCGAACAAACTTCAGCTGACAAAATGATCGTTGCGTTTACCACTGTGGAAATGAGCGACTGTTTAGTTTCGTAGTATGCATAATTTTGGCGTCTGTGGTGCTGCGTCGGTGAAGTTTGGCTTACCAACGAAGAATTGACCATTTGGCCGTCTTTTGGCCGATTTAGCTTCGTGTATGTTTTCAGCGGGCTAACATGATGATTCAGAGGATGTTAGGGCTTTGTATTTTAGTTATTTTGACCGCAAAGGTCATTTCTGGGTTATCAACGCCTGTTTGTTGGAACCCGTGTTGTTTCTGTTTAGCGACTGTGTTTTTCATGTCCTTCGAGGCGTTTGGTTTGGCTCACTTCAGTTTGTCCGTTGACCGTACAGCCAGTCTTGTTATCTTAAGTTTGTAACCGTGTGATTATCACAATATGTGCAATATTTATGTGCAATATTTATATTGCCGGGCCCGGCAGCAAGATGTTCAGCGTTCCTATCACGGCTATCTGTCAGGGGCACCCAACGAGCCAAATCAACCAAACGCTGTAGAAAGGCATTTTTAAATACCTTATAGTGTTTGAAGTTTGTTTAAAGTGATGTTTTCATTAGCTAGAAGAAGTTCATCTGTTCGGCTTCCCTAGCTGAAATTTTAATTGCCCGAAAATGTTAGGGAACAAGATCTTCCTTTCAGAAATGCAAGCTAAAGTGAACTTTCCAAAAACTTTCTAGGGAACTATTTTCCTTCCGAAAATGCTAGCTGACGTTTTTGACTGCCAAAAACAGCAATTACGACCTTTCCGAAATACTTAGGGGCTATGATTTCCCAATTGCGAATCTTTTAGGCCACGTTTTAGTAACGAAAATCCGAGTGCACTCTTTAATCGACGCCGAAAACCCAAGGCGAATTAACCTCCACCGAACAGATATCTACCGAAACATGTCATTGGGTGCCCCTGATCTGTCTTTCGATCCTTTCTTTAGCACTGTAGCTTCTAAAAGAGCTACGCAGCAGAAATTGATCACTTAGCTTTGGCTACGGCTGTGTTTTTGTCTGTGATCGTTTCGCTCCGCTCTGTAACTGCTGTTCTTAGTAGTTTCCTCCTTTTGTTAATGCCAGTTTATTGGCTGTGTTTTGAGTGCGCCATGAAATGACAGGCAAGACCATGGTTTCGATCCTCCCTGGTGGATCTCGTCAGTTGCTGGGAATGGCTTGATTAGAGTTGCTCTTTAGGCAACGTCGTTCTTTTATCATGATTTTTCCCTCTTGACATTGTCCGTGCTTTGCGGATAACAGTGCTCACACGCTTCGATGGCTTTCCGTTTCCTAGGCTCAGTAGAGACAACTTTCACACTAATCCGCCCGTCCCTCGACTTGTTTATTTGTAATCTTCCAGATTCTGGGAGACACGTGACCAGACCCAACCAGGGTCTCTTCTCTCTCGCTCCAGGAGGCGGGAAGAGGAGAGACCCTGGGAACGAGGTTGCGAGCGGCTTTGTCGAAACTTGTTCGATCAACCGCACCAGCCTTTGATTCCTTACGCTTGCCAAGCGACTACTGGCTAGCGACTACACTATTCGCCTACTTGCACACTGTGCATTTTCGTCGAGAAATAGGCCGCTAATTCTTGCAATTTTGATCGCTTTTGATGACAGTGTCCGCGATGAACCGGAGCGATCTTGATTCGTTGAACGAACGGCCATATGAACGTAAATTTAGCATCGGAATTTTTATGCAGAAAAAAAAAAAGCACAACGCTGTAACCTCGAAAGAAATTGAATGTCTTTAGACCTTGTTTTTTTTTTTTTTTTATGCAGTATGCGATATTTCCTCGAGAAGTACACCGCGTCCTCAAAACCTAAATGACTTTTGACAGTATTTGACCGCGCTATCCTTTAGCGTGAATTCGTTGAATTGTTCGAACGGAAACTGTTGTAGTGCCTACTTGTCCATACAGAACAACTGTGTTCTTTCCTCAAGAACTCGAAAAGTCTCCAAACAAACGCCGAAAAATCGCCTCTAAAACCCACAGAATCTCAGCAGTTAAAGATACGAAACAAGCGGCAACAAAAGGAAAGGAACGTTTGTGTGTCAAGTACCGCCTTTTGATTGGGTAACACCAAAGTCTAACACGTCTTTCATTGGTTCCAAATAGTTCCGTCGTTGCAATTGGCTCAAACCAAAGTCTCAAGGGAATCTACATTACATTTGGTTACACTTTTTGAAGCTCGATCGAGAATTTTTCTGCCTATTGCCATTTCTTGCGCGGCTCTATTCTGCTGTCGCCTCGCCATCCGAACGTCTTCGCTCGGATGGCTCGTTGGCAATTAGTTATAAAGTGATGCTACTTTTATCTCTGAAAGTCACAAGAAGAAAATAATAATAATAATAATAATAATAATAATAATAATAACAACAACAACAACAACAACAATAATAATAATAATATTAATAATAATAATAATAATGATAATAATAATAATAATAATAATAATAATAATTATTATTATTATTATTATTATCATTATTATTATTATTAGTGCTTTATAAATACACAGGTAAGTAAAAACTAGCGATATAATATTCCGACGTTTCGGCGACCTCATGACGCCATTCTCAAGGAATGAATAATACAAGCGAGTTCAACGGAGTTAGATCTTAGATTTACATTAATGGGGTTAATTTAAATAAATACTTTGGCGCGGATCGAATCGAAAAAATGCAGGAACAAATTTGATTGTTTAATCAACGAAATGCTGTACATCAAACAATTAAGACCACACTTGAATGTACAAACAGATTCGATCCGCGCCGAAGTATTTATTTAAATTAATTCCATTGATGTAAATCTAAGATCTAACTCCGTTGAACTCGTCATGAGGTCGCCGAAACGTCGGAACATTATATCGCTAATAATAATAATAATAATAATAATAATAATAATAATAATAATAATAATAATAAACACTAGTACTAGAGCGTGCGGGTTGTGCCCAAACGTACGAGTTGTCTCTTTACTGTGCATAATGAAAATAAAGGAACCTCGTAGTCTACTTTTTGGCCGAACATAATACATATTTTTGTTAAAAAGTGAACTGCTTATATTAGATTTCCAACATTTTCATTGTCGAGTCGGACACAGGCCACCAGCTCGTATACCAGCTGTACCTTATATCGTCAATGAACCCGCCAGCAAATAAAGAAAGCTGAATAAAACTGGCCTTTAACGATCATTAACCGGCGGCCATTAAAAAGCGTCTCACGGCGGAATTAACGAGTAGAAATTCCGAAACTTGAACCGAAGAAAACATGAAATTAATTAATGGGAATGTTCGAAAGACAAAGACCAGTGCTAGCATCGTGTTCAAAATATTTTGTTGCAACGTTGAGAAAGTCTTCCTTGCTGTTGATGTTCAGCTTATAACAAAACACCGCAAGAGTTAAATGACTTAACTAACGGAAATGAAAAAAAAAATTGTTTCAGCAACAACTGTCGACGTGGCAAGTCTGTAAATAAGCTTATATGCCAGTCTACTCAAAACAAAGTGAACAGCCAATTTTTCAGCAAAGGTTACAGCGGCATTCAATATTAAAAAATCTATGTGACTATTGGCATTAAAAAGTTTTTTTAAAAACTAAAACTTAACACAAGTGGAAAATTTTCTTTTACCTGCAGTCGATGCAAGATATTAATCACCAGCTTCAAACTTTCGAGCCTTACAAATACTGTCAGTATTTTTTGTGAAAACGAGAAAAAATCGCTCTTCTTGTTGTTTTTGTTATTCTGTTCGGCCGCAGGACCAGTTTTTGCGCCAAGCATCAAACAAATTTCAAGAAGCCATTTCTTGAAGCATAACCTTGGCATTTGTCTTGCTTATCCTTTCTATATCTTCGGTTTCTTACCAGGCTTAATGAAATAATGTTCCACTCCATCAAAATAAATAGAAATTGTGTCTTCATTTTGATGAAATTTGCACATGGTGCAGTTGTTTTGATGGATTACAAATTCGGTTCCTTCGGCTCGTACATCTACGTGAAAGCCGTTCCTCCCTCTTTGAGCAATGATTGAATATTTTTTGCGAAACCACTGCCATTTACAACCATTCGAAGCAAATAAACTCAGCACTTTTTCCAAAACGATCCTAAAGTGAAGCTTCCACATTGTCCTCGGACCGTTTCATGGAATTTATTCGACTTGCCCAGAAACGTTGGAACACAGCCAAAGGTTATCGCACCTTTTTTGGTTCGTCATGCGAGGTCCAAATATTTCCTTTTTTGGTTTCTCTTTCTCTGGGTTCCTTCAGTTTCGCTTTTTGGTTAAGATTCTCAATTATGCGTTGTAGAGTTTTGAATAAAACAATTATTATATCTACTTGGGCTTGCTGGATATGAAATGGTTATAACCAACTCGGCGCCAAGCGCTTTGTTGGTTATTTATCACTTCATATTCAGCACGCCCTCGTAGAATAATTGTTAAATATTTAAGCAAAACAAAAACATCAAACATGAGCTGTTTTGTCAAGGATCTAAAAAGCCTTATTTTGTTAGAAGAGCTCTCTGTAGATATAATGGTAGACTTTATTTATGTTTTTGTTTTTATTTATAACAGATCGTCATTCTGAAGAACTTGTTATGTTTTCACATCAGTAGTTAGTCTCTGTGGAGGAAAGAGGAGAGGAAGAGGGGAATCGGGCGCCTTTATGAACCCCTGGCAGGGAGTGTTTGTATTAGAAACCGGGACCCGGGTACCGGCACCCATCTACTTTGAAGGGAAAACCCGGCTTTTTTAGGTGCAAAATTGAAAGCTCTGCCTATCAAATTTACTCAGGGTACGAGGCTACTCCTAATCAGGTCCCCTTTTACATGAAAAATTAATGAAAACCCTGCCCTGGAGAGATTGCACAACTTCTCTCCCCTTTCTAACGTCTGGCTAATCAGAATTTGCTTTTTGTTAGTTGCAACAAGCTCAAGTAATTTAGAAAGGTTTCCCTGTCGTATTTGTGCAGAAATTTGTTATTTCATTTTATTTTTGTCATTATTATGTTCATGAAAAAAGAGCAGCGATAAACACGATATATTAACAACGCATGTTATAAAAAATGTATTCTTTATCATGTTTCTCACCGCTGTTTGTGTTTTTTACATTATCCTAAGAGGCACGTGTTTGTGAATTAACTGTTCAATGCTTTGATCATGAGATGTTTTATTGTTTTATCTTTTATTAGTTTCCCCGAAGGTAGTTTTGCCGTGGACAGGTTCTTTGATTGCGTTCCCGGTGGGATACAAGCTTTGGTGTTCAGCCATTGGAATTTCTCCTATAAACATAACATTAATAAGGGACTCAGCAATTGCGGCAAATGGGACAAACTATGCAAGCATCCAAGTTAGCGAGGACGGTATCTACAAATGCCGGGCAAGTAGCGAGGATGGAACTGACGAAAGAGTAATTAAACTGATCCTCAATGGTGAGAAAGATTGCGTCTAAATTTGGTTTTTTACTTCAACTGTTTAACATTTATTTATTTATTTATTTATTTATATACTTATTTATTTATATTTTAAGTTTTAGATTTCCCGGACGCTTTTTTCAAGTCCCTTTTTACAAATAATTCAATGAAAAGTAATTCATTGCCTTATAGGTCTTGTTTGTGTTCCATTCTTCCCATCCCAAATGCCAGCTTATAAGCAATTGCAAGTCCAACTTTCAATTATCTTGTTTTGTTGAAATGCTGATTTAAAATGCTGCAAAAGCTGGCTCAATTTATTAAGCCTCTTCATTGAAAGAAATTTCTCGGGTTGACAATTAATTATTCTAAAACTATCTCGTTCCCTGTGGGCTTTAATGCCCTGGGAACGAAGTTGATTGTAAAACGTACGGAGATTGCATCCCCGAGGCAAATGTTTTGGTATTAAATGGCCTAGTGAGCCGATTAAGGCTCCTGGAGTATTTTACGGACACATATGATCCAAAACTGCTGCACGCTTGAAAATAATTTAATAAAAATATTGGATAGTATCTAAAAACGTATCAGCATTTGGTCCTCCAAGTTTGTGCATTTTGTGCCCACCCAGATTCATTTTCGTGAAAGAATTAAACAATATGATATTTCATTTTGTATTGTAAGGTCCTGAGCGCGCAGACGATCCTCAGTTAAAATGATTGATTTTGATAGCATGATTGTCGTACTCAGGCTCGCTTTGCTGAAAAGATGTGGTAACATGGAAAAAGTATTCGATTTATCATCTAGAAAGCTTAGGAGGGCTATTCGTTTTTAACTGCAATTATGACACGACTGGCCGGCATTACACAAGACTCCCTCAATACTATTCCGAAATTTTGCGGTGGCGGTTGGAGTTCCGAGGAATGTTCGCATCCGAAAGAAACTGAAATCGTATAATTTGGAATAACAACAACCAAAAATACGTATGGACAGGGTGCCAGTTTGCTATGAAAGGAAGTTAAAGACAGGCCTGCACGAGCTCCAATATGGTTTTTGTCCCAGGTTGTGATGACGGCCCCACTGAGTGAATATCCTCTCTTAAGGATGGTAATTATTCCTGCCTATCACAATAAAACAACAGTCCCTCATAAAGAAGGCAACTGATTTTATCAAGTTTAAGGAGAGAAAATAAAGATAGGCCAAGATAAAATTTTAGTATCAATGGACGTTTGTAGCTCATACTCAAATATATCACATAAGAAGGGATACCGTATTTATTCGATTAACCGCCCTGGGTGCTTATTAAAGTTTTGGACCTTGATAGTGGACGCTTATTAAATTGTCTCCATTTTCAGCGAGTGTAGTATGTTTATTTTGCAACAAAACAATAAGTAGTAATAACAAAACGCAAAGATGTAACAATGCAAAGTTTCTGTAAAATACTCTGAAGAAAACTCCGTCCTCGGAGAAGTCTCTTATTAATTAGTACTTATTCAATTTCAATCCTCGTAGACAATGAATCTAGAGATTGTAAGCCAGTGAATAAATAATAATCAACACTACTTTCGTGCATTTCATTGTTTTTGAGTCTGAGGGGGGAGAGGTATAGTAGGGGGTGGGCGCTTAAACGAGGTTGGGCGCTTATTAACTTTTTCTGCCTTTAGGATGGGAGCTTATTCGAGGTGGGCACTAATTCTAGGTTGGGCGGTTAATCGAATAAATACGGCATATAGTATGCAAGATATTCCACAATCATAACTGCTGACCACCGATCCCAACACGCTTCGTAAGGGAACCGCTTGGCTTAATACTAAAAGAGAACTAATTCCGGTTCAGTGGGGAGAATTGTCTCCAAATTCATGGAACCACTATGGGAACAAAGAAGGCAGTCTCATTTGCTAATATTTTTTATGATGGATATTGAAACAAAAGTATTACAAGAAAACGATACAAAGCTAGGAGATCGAATGGAGACGTTACATTGACGACATCATTTCTCTTTGAGAGAGCGATAGAAAAGACGTGGATCGTTTTACTGAACAAGCCAACAGATTCTATCCTTTTATGACACATCAGAGAACGAAATAACTTTCCTCGATACAGTGGTGTTCAAAGGACAAAGATTCGACAACGATTCCAGCCCGGATATTGAAGTTCACTTCAAGCCGACTGAAACCATTAAATATCCACACTTCACTTCGTGCCACTCACCAGGCGTAAAGTAATGATTTCATTAAAAGCCGATTTCTCCCTCATCCCTACTTTTTTGGGCCATTTCTCCCTCCTCCCTATTCTGCCCACCACCCCCCTTCTCATTTAAGGATTGGTAATTGACTCTTGCAATCAGATCAGGACAATATTCCGGCTCTCTCATTGTAACGAACCGAAACAGAAAACTGACATGGTCCACTGCACTAACCAGAGTCAAACCAAAGGGATCGATCTAAAACTCACCTACCTTTAGGGGTCCTTTAGCTTTGTAGAGGCACTATTCGGACTATTCGCAAGTAAGTACGTGTAAACCAGCAGTAGACTGCGTCTCTTTCCAAACCAGTCAAGGTTAAATCTTTTCATTTTAAAGTAATGAAATCTATATACTGAGTGTCTGGATGGGGGATACTGGAATCTTAACCAACGGTTAAATTTCTTGTCATTTCTCAGCTGACAGTTAAAATTTTGGCCGTTTCTCAGCATAAGAGAAGATTTGACAGATCTCAGTTAACTTTTCTTTTTAATTTTACTAATTTTACATTATTGACATTTTTAAGAAGTCGTAGCTTAAATTAATTACTATCAAAGACTCTAGAAGCTAGTCGAAGAACGTACGAGTGTTTTGCATGTGTACTGAGAATCGTTAACAAAACAAGATACATTCCCACAATTTCACGAAATTCACTCAGTGACACGACCTTTCGTCACGAAGCTTTCAAAGAATGCCCTCTACACCTTACTGACTCCAGTTAAGCGAAGTAGTTTTGTGTTTTAATACTTCGCGGGTTTGTGAAATGCTTCTACGTGTGAGCAGGCTTGTGCGAGAGTTTGATATTTCAAACGGCCTCTTATGTTGTTCAATTACAGTCGAACCCCTATAGAGTGTCCCAGCTGCCCTAGCCTTTTACAAGCTCTTTGGCGTACGGTAATTAAGAAAAGGCCACGTAACCTGATAAGTGCCGCATATCATCAGGCCGTACAGTATCATTTGACGAAAGGGAAAATAAACTGTCTGCAGTGTTATAAGCGAACAGTGTGCAAACTGATGTACTTCCCATTTAGCCGATCTTCCGGAATTTCTCTAAAAAAAAAAAAAAGAACATAACGGTAGACAGCACTCGGCAGTATGACCATGAAAATGAATTATTTTCAATCCGTATCACGAATATGTTATTCTGTTGTTTTTATTGTTGCTGCTGTTCTTTGCGTTCTTTCAGGGGCGGGTGTGTGTGTATGTTGGGGGTGCGAAGGGGAGGACTTGGGCGAGTGCTAACAAGCTCACACATTTTTGTATTAACACAGTAAAATATTTTTTTTTCATACATTTAACAGCTGTATCGTACTCTAATGAATGAGTTATCCTATACGTTGTTCATGATTTGGAAAACGAATCAATATACACCAGGACTAGACGAGGTCCCAGTTGTTCAAAAGAGCGGTAACTCTTCCCAGCGGATAAGTCACTATCCAGCGGCTAAACTGTTTTGCGACTGAACTTGCGACCGATAAATTTCTCCGCGGGGTAGCGAGTTATCCGCCCTTTGAACAACTGGGGCCTGGAGGACAGTTGTGATGTTTGTTCTGAGTACTCTCAGTAACTGACTGACTATCGCGGTCCCGCGGGTTATCCCTTCTATGAGTTATCTTTGTATGTTACGTGTTAGGGAAACACCGACTGCAGATATTAACTGTAATGTACATGTTTTTCTTGTATAGAATGTGGTGTCGTAGTGAACAATTCGCTCTCAAGCCCTGGCTATCCATTTTATTATCAGCCCAATAAGCATTGTACGTACTGGGTTCCAGTCTCGGAGGGCACGTCACTTATGATTGACTTTGAATTTGATTTGGAAAATCGCACCTCATGCAGGTAATTATAACTAAGGGTAACTATAAAAATAATTTTCTTTTAATTAATCATGTATTGTTATTGGGAAAATATTACATCTACTGTAGGAGATGTCAGAAAGGCCTACCTACGCCTAGAGGTTTTATCGCCAGGACAAGGCGTGTATATGATATCGAGCTCCATATTGCCAGGGAGAACAATAAACTTGTTAATCATTTCCAAAAGTGGGAAAAGTTAATCAATGTACTTACGCAATAGATAACTCGATAAGTCAATGTAAAGAAGACTTTCTCTTAATTTTTACTTACTGAGCGGCATCGCATTTTTTGTTTTTCATTTATTGTCTGTATGTATTGGTGTTGTAATTAACTGTTGTAATTATTCATAGTATTTACTATTATTCTCATTTTTTAATTACTATTATTACTATTATTATTATTATTAATACTATTATTATTAATAGTTGTAATTGCTTCATTTGTGACTCAATAAAAATTATTAAAAAAAAACTACGAAGTTAACATGAAATACGCTCTACAGATGTTATTCATCTGGGGGCGGTTGTTAGACAGCCGATGAACCTTTATCCACGATTAAAAAGTATACATCTCGCACACGATGAAAATGTCCTTTACAGCTGCTTTTATGCGAAGAATAAAAACAGAATGCCTGAGTCAAAACTGAGGAGGGACACAAATTTATTAATTAATTATAAAAATCCACAAGAATAGATAATTACGCTAGTATCTAATGTTCACCCTGCTAAATCCTGCGTTCGAGCTTACAAGTGCTTTGAACGACTGGGTGTCTAACTCACAAATTCTAGGGCTGAACATTCTAGAAACACACCTTATGTTTACTGAACACGTGACGTGAGTACCCAAAGATTGAAACTGAATCAACGCAAATAATAAAAATAAAATGGAAAATAAAAAACAACAACAACAAAAACCCACACACACCACGCACAGATTTGAAAATACCAGTCATCATCTTCCGTATTGGATCCTTTAGCTCCCAGTTGGCTTGCTAGCTCAGTTGGTAGAGCATTGCACCGGTATCGCAGAGGTCATGGGTTTGACTCCTGTAGAAGCCTGATTGTTTTTTTAGTCTTTGTTTTCACTACTGCTTAAGTAGTGTTCATAACTGCGATGATCATTCATATCTTCATTCTTTAATCCGCCCGCAGTTCAAATATATGATTTCCATATATTCATTGTCACATGATAAAATTCTGTTCGGCAGGTTTACTATTGAGAATAAATAGCCGTTCATAGCCTACCGATGAAATGTTGTCTTATTGTTGCTGTTTAATTGTTTAGTTGACACTTTTTTTGCTGCAATAGCGTTTGGTTTGTCGATCGGTTGTGTGTTCTTGACAGGCAGTTTGGATAGAACTCCTTTCCAAGGTTCATCCCAATGCAGGGTCTAATGCAGGGTGTAACGAGAGATTAGTCAGGGAAAAATAGTTGTTGGAAAAAAAAGGTTTTCTGTCATATATACTTAGCCGTCAGAAATCCTTTTAACACCAAGTGATTGATGGCCTTACACAACACCTCTCAATTATCCACTGACCCGCCCGTCATCCCCTGATCTTGAGCTGTACGTAAAAAATGTAATATACCTGCTTCGGATATAAAAAGTGTCTAACTTGGTTTTAAACTAGCGATAAAAAGAGTCCGACGTTTCGGCGACATCTTGGCGCCATTGTCAAGGGAAACTAAATCAAATATGCGATTTCAAGAGTAACTAAGAGTTCAGAGTCACTAATTTGCATAAGTTGGATACACCCGTGGCCATCTGTTCGTACGCGTTGATGGACATAGAAGCAAGACCTCGTCAGTGCGTAAACTCTATGATAACAGACACGCAGGCAGGATTCCAGATGACCTTCACAATTGTTTTAATGTGTTGAAAAAATGCCAGAACAAGTTTGATTGTCTCGTTAATGAGATGTTACTCATTAAACAATTACGACCGTGTTTAAATGTACAATTAGACTCAATTCGCGCAAAGGTCTTTGTCTAACTTATGCAAATTATTGACTCTGAACTCTTAGTTACTCTTGGAATCGCATATTTGATTTAGTTTCCCTTGACAATGGCGCCAAGATGTCGCCGAAACGTCGGACTCTTTTATCGCTAGTTTTTTATTAACTTGGTTTTGTTTTCTTAAAGTAGTGCGGCCCCTTCTAACGTATTTAACACAAATGTTTCCATCACAGGAAAGATTATTTGAAGATTACTGATGAGAAGGGCCAGTCAGTAGGGGTGTACTGTGGTACAAAGACTAAGGAAACTGTTGAAGTTGCTGGAGGGTATGCAGTGATAATATTCCACTCAGACGAGTATACAGAAGGAAAAGGATTTCGGATGCTTTTCCGTATGAAGGAAAACGGATCAAGTTCAACAGCAATAGGTAGGAAAATGACAGATAGTAAATAAATTGATGTGCCTGTACTTTTCTTTTTGAAGCAAAATCTTTTTCATAAGGAGATCCATAAAATTTGCAAGGAATTGTCGTTGCTGTCAGTAATAATTAATCGAGGAGAGCTTCAAACCTTCGGTGCCGGCAGAAAGAACTAATCATTCTTGTGCAAGCAGGCGTAGATAGCAGAATATCTGTTAGCAATATACTTGCGACTCCGGCATCTCCGATGCATAAGATGTGCCAACAGCGTCATAAATGACTTCTGGCTGAGTCCAACTGGTATAGCCGTTTGTTCTACGTGTACCAGAAAATCTCTTCAAACTGCGCACTCCTCGTGGAAGACTCCTCTCCCGTTACCGATGTACCTTGTTGTACTCGATGGATTGCACAAGCTTTGCTCCTTTCAAAGCTCGTGATTCTCAAACACTGACTCGGTTAATACAGTTTAAAAACCATCTTTTGAAAAACTGATATCACACATGACCATGCACATAGATCATGATGCTGATGTCACACTAGGCTGAGATAAATTCCAGAATAATGGAGAATTCACGATATCCCGGTCATCCCAGATATTGCGGCAGACTAATTTTAAAATTATAACACAAATTCACTGATATCTCCGATCATCTGAGATGGTCGAAAATAATCGGAAAAACTGGAAGTGTTTCTTTATAGCAAACTTACTGGAAAATAGAACACCTCACTCCAAGAGTACGGAAAACTACATCCTATCATCCTTCAATACTTCTGGTTGGTCGCCATGATTGTTTGATAAAACAAAACAATCATGGCGACCAATGCAACTGACGAGGTCTTTGGACGAAACTAGTTTTGTTAAAAAACTAGCTAAAACAATCGTGGCGACCAACTGACGAGGTCTTTAGACGAAACTAGTTTTGTAGTCGCATAAGCAAATTGGTGTGTTGAGAGTATATGCAAATGAGGCTTTTTCTGTTAA
>JAEMWC010000569.1:410000-457500 GCA_016490735.1 Pachyseris speciosa | reverse complement strand
GACTTCGGGGAAAAAACTAAAAGTAAACAACACGGGATACAGATAGAAGCCTACTGCCCGTCTTAGGAACGATCTGACATCCGAAATAAACCATTCGACATATTTTGCCCAAAAATTAAGTTAAAATCAATACTTAGCTGGCTGGGTATTTTTCTTCCTTACGCGACTGCTGGCTGGCAAACTGGAAATATTCCACCCGTGCTGGCTGGCATTTCGTGTTTGTGGCATTTTCAACTTTGCTGGCTCGTTGAGAAACGACACGCTCGTAGCTGGCTGGGATTTTTATTTCTCAAAAGTTTTGCTCGCTGGCATTGAAGAGCGGTTATTTTTTTGCCAGGAAAGTTAAATATTAACGAAGATTGACAGGGGGACACTCAGCTAGTGTTTAGTACATCGTACGATAAAAATTCTCAGAAAAGGTCGATGGGTACTCCTGATACTTGCGTGACGTGCAAGCCAAGAATTGTACCTCGCAGCTTTACTTTTTTTTTTATCATCGAAATGGAACGGGTTAGTTTTCTTGAATCTCCTCGAGAATCACGTTGTTTATAATACCAAATATGCAGGATTTGCGTGCGAGAATACGGTGCTAAGAGCGAGACTTTGTTGTCTTCTTCTTCATGGAACGGACGTGGATCTGCGTGACATGTCGACTTTCCCGTGGTCGTATTTCATTTTGTACGGTTTTTAGCAGCCGAAAAGAAAGGTACGTTTATAAGCTGAAGATCTGTTTTTTATTCTGAAAATAGCAATCTATCTGCATTTTTTGACTCGATTTTGGCAACTTACATAGCGACTTTAGATTTCTGATTATTTGCTAGCAAATATATTGTCTTCGCTTCTTTTTTCACTGACTTATAGTGTTTTGACCGGAGCTGAAATTGCAAATTGACTTCCTTTCGAAAGAAAGGTATGGAATTCGTTTTTCCGGTAGATTTTTTAACTACAATATCGCTGAAATGTTTTTGAATGACGCTCGATTTTGGCAAACGGAAAAACGGTATTAATTATGCTTGTATTTTCCGTAGCTCCATCACTTCTCATATAAAGCTTTGTAATTTCGTACGCCATTTTTGATATTGATTGGGAAAAGCCGGTACTACCGTGCGGGCTCAAATATCCGAAATTTTCGGCCATGCCTTAAGTTCTGTTTGAAAATTATACAATGTATTGATAACTGACTCTGTTTGAATAATTGTGACCAAAGACCATCTTCTCAAATTTGGGACCTTTTGTTATGTATTACATGGGGGTTGCTGGCCTTGATTAATGGTAGATATTAGCTTTGGAATAGGTTCGCGAGTCAAATTAACAACATTGCAACATTAAAACTATTCTAAAAGTAAGGTGGTTCTCTGTGCTTCCTTAAGAATAAGAACCACTTGAATTTATTAGGTTTAATTGGTTCTTATGCATATGGTATCCTCTTTCGTAAAATCTTTATCCACCCTTTCTTTTATGCGGGCTTTTACTGGAACAGAAACTGAAAACCATGAAGACCTCCTCCGGAAACAAATAAAACAAACTCTCAGCTTCGCCAAGAAACTCTTTGTCACCGTCAAGCTTCTTCCGTTCACCACCAACTCATAATTAACTCGCCAAATTGCACCATTCTAACTAAACGTACCGCATTTATAACTTATATTTTAATGGCTATACGACAAACTACTCCGTTCATTACTTGCCTCTACAATATTAGTCTCATGAAATGAACTAAGTGTGGAAATTGCTATAACAATAGGAATTAATACCCACCCTGTACACAAGGTCAAATTAATATAATCGGCCGGTTGGTACTACGTAACTTGACCGACTTTTGTAGCATACGCCAGAACAAAAACCATAATAGCGGTCGGAGCACGCAGGATACCCCGTTGATATCTAAATTACAGAGAAACTCGCGCAAAAGAAAATTAAAATTGTCAAAGATTACTGCTTTTATAACCTGAATGTGTGCCACTATGTAGATCGCAGTGCCATGAATTGGACGTAAGTGAAACTTTTTTTTTATAACAATGGAAATTAATCGAGCAATAGTGCGAGGAACATATCACAAAAGAAGCGAAACATGTGGTAAACTTACAACGCAATTGAATATTTATATAGGATGCGCATCACTTGATTGGTAATTGATGTTCTAACCAAAATTCATCAATCAACGTTTGCTCTCACGAGATCATTCCATCCCAACGATGACCACACTGCGAGAGTACCGTGACACCGTCAGATACTCGACAAAGCGTGAGATATCCGACGAAAGAGCACAACTTTTTAAAGTTATCAACGGAGACGCTTTTTCCCGCTGAAATGTTGGCCGGAGGACATGAGGAAATAAACGCAGTTGGCGAAAGGGACACTTTTAAGCTTATGCTTTTTTGTTTAGGGAACGGCTGTTCCCCAAACTTAATCACGAAGTGGATCCTGTTGTCACAAACTTGGGCACCTGACAAGGCTGAAAAGAGGGCTAGACAGATAGACTACATCCTGAACAATGCCGACACCAAGAGAAGTACCTGGTTCTACTACGATACATATGGACTATAACAAATTGCTGTACCTGAACGGTCTGCCGAAGTGAACCAACCGTGCATTGCAGGCGAACAAAAACAGCTCCTTTAGGAGCCACCAAATGTAGCAAAAGACATGACCAATTTCCTGAAAGTACCCCCCAAACTAGTTGCCTCAACCCCATATTTAATTGATGTGTACTCCCGACCATTAGAGAAATAACCCTTCAGTCACATATATATCCACGGGGCATAGATAACACTTCACAGTATTTGTCGTTCTGAGAATGAAAACGTCTAACAACAATGACTGCCAAGTTACACCCAGAGCGGGTTTACACAGCGGAAAATTTTGCAACAAACGTATTCTACAAATGTTTTTGAAATACGCTTATAACTCGGACAGAAACCCTTTTGTAGTACATGATATTCGCATCGACGCAAACAAAACGATGTAGTTCAGTGTGTTGCTACTTCACGCGAATAGCCAGCATACAGGCGCATCATTTAAGGCCAGTAAACCCATAAGCTTTTCTGTATACTTTCTGCCGCTTGTTTACGGCACGAGTGTTGTTGCTACATGCATTACTTTCGTTTGTTGAAGAGGCGTATGATTGTGCATGGAAGCAGTTTTGAAAACGCCTGATTTTCGGTCCCACGCTTAAAGAACGAAGTATACAATATACATCCTTTCTGGCCCTTGTTACACGGCACGAGTGTTGTTGATACTCGCATTACTTTCGCCTGTTGAAGGGGCGTATGATTGTGCATGAAAGCAGTTTCGAAAACGGCTGATTTTCGGTCTCACGCTTCAACCAGTTTTGAAAATGAATGACTCAGCCACAATCTTCACTTTTGCGCACACGCTTTAAGAACGAGGAAGGTGCATGTGCATTCGTTCATCATTATTATTTCATGTCAGTATCTCACGTATGAATGACTCAGCCACAATCTTCACATTCGCGCACAAGCTTTAAGAACGAGGAAGGTGCATGTGCATTCATTCATCATTATTTCATGTCATTATCTCACGTTGCTTTGTAATTTGGTTTTCCTCAATCATCATTATTATTTCATATCATTCTTTACTCCGAGTCGCGACCTGATTTCCGGTGAGTCGAATCGACTTTCCTGTAGACGAATCGATCGATTCGTCAACATTTGGCAGCACCTTTGGCTCAACCTCGTTCCCAAGGTCCTCTCCTTCCCGTCCCTCTGGGAACGAGGTTGCTTTGCTCTTATCGTCACAACATGACTTCCTCCTCAAGTTGCGATTTAATTTCCGGTGAGTCGGTTTTAAAGCGCGATCTGACTTCCGGTGAGTCGAATCGTCTGTGCTTGCTGACGATTCGACTCGATTCGGGTGTATTGGACATGGATGGGTTTCGTTACGTTACGGTGTTTTGAAGAGTTTTTATCTTTATAGATAGCCTCTTATTTGGTCTACAAGATGATGTTCATATTGTGGAATACATATGCAGATAGCGCTGCTGGGGATTAGTGACGTCATCCAATATGGCGGACCTTTTTAGATTCTCACTATAATTTTGTTTTTTCCCCGAAAATTTAAACTTTCACCCAGAAAATACAATTTTCGACAGCTTAGCATCATTATTGGGCTTCATAACTACTTCTCGTTCAGATTATGGCTTAATGAATTTTAAATTTCATCTCTTTCCGGTAAACCGCACCTCAATTTTTATTTAATATCTTATGATATCTATGAGCCGAAATTCACAGCGAATATATCTCAAAGATAAACGAATCGCTACTGAAGTGGAGAGGTACCCAGTGAAAATTCTCTTCAATTATCCAGAAATCCGAAATCATCCCCCCACCCCCGCCCCCTTTGTACGTCCAAGGGTTAAACTTACTTTTTAAACTATTTCAATTTAAAGGCAATAAAAGCCAACCTTTTGTAGTGTCAATTCCAACATGTCCATCAGATGTTCAAAGGCAAAGAATAATTCTCCGACAGGAGAGTTTACAACGAATGGTTCCATATCAAACTCTTTCCCCTCTGAGACGGACATTTGGTTTTCTACTCCACAGGCATGCGCGCTTGACTAAATTCGTGACTTTGTATGTCAGAGGGAACGACTGACACGGGTTGGGAAAAATCCTAAGAGATTTCGGGAGGAATTAATTCTAATAACAGCAGTTAAAGGAAACCTTCACTCTTACAACAAATCGACGCTAAATTATAGGCACTAAATACAAGATTTCAAATTTTGTTTTAAACTGTGGAGACAACATTTAAGTGTAGAAAAGATGGATATCGTCATCACCTATTTTCGCATTTACATTTCCCGGACGCAGTCATTTTGGATTTAATGACGCGTAATGGTTGCCCTATTGTTTAACACAAAGGAATTTCTGCTTCATTTGCTTCCTGACAATAGCTGCAACCATTGCAAGTCATCAAATCCAAAATGGCCTCGCCCGGGAGGTTTGAAAACAAAAATAGGCGATAATGACATCGATGTTTTTGTACACTTAAATGTTATATTCACGTTTCAAAACAAATTTGAAAGGTAGTAATTGTTTCCAACAATTTAGCGTGGATTATTAACTTTTTCCATCTCTTTCACTTTAATGTCAAAGGGGTCCTCCTATAAAAGAGTAAAAAGTCCCTTTTGCGGCTTAAACTTGCAATTTGACAAACGGAGGAGATGGGATGCCACAGTAATTTCCATTTCTTCGTAATGAAGCGGTGTTTATACCACCATACAAATCCGTGGGAGATCGAGAGCAAATCCTTTTTTATCGTGAGGTTTGGTTTTCACATTCAAATAATATTATCAGCGCGATAGCAAATATCCATGTAGACCGACAGAGGGAGCAACTTCAAGTGAGTAAAATTTCCAACTTTGAAAGTTATACTTCTTAAAACAGTAAAGACGTAAAGGAAGGATTTTAGTACAGACAGATACGTTAATTATGTATACATTTTGTGACTCAAACTCTATTCTTGATAGCCGTTTTTGGAACAGATATAAAACTCGAAAGCCACTCGAAAATCTATGCCCGACGTGCGCAAAGTTCTTTCCAGAAATTTGACCTTCATCGCCGGCTGTACTGAATAAGCCCGAATCTTTGCTATTTTGAAGGGAACGACTACCAAACTTGGCTACCTCACTACCTTTAAAGGTGCTTTCTTTAGCAATGCCGATAATAAGTACAAGAAACGCTTACAAGTTCCAGAGCCGGCCGCCGATTTTTCTTGCACAACTTTCAGCGATGCAAACACAAGGCAATATGACGACAAACCATATGTAGCAATTTTGAAGAGCCATTTCCTGAACTTAAATCGCTCAAACATAGACAAGTTTGGTATCACAAAAAAAAAATGTCGTTTTCAATTGCTTCGGTGCATTTATAATGTGCGCCTGAGCAGACGATATTTTGCCCTAGATCCCGTGCAGAGTAGCCTGAACGGCTAATAAGCCCAAAAACCAGTACGAAAAAAAACTCCGAAATGCTTTAAAACTACCTGAATATTAAGCTAAGATGTTAAAGTTTTTAATATGCGCTTGTGCAGACGATATGTTGCCCTAAAACTCGCGCAGAGTCGCCTGAAGGGCTAGTAAGCCCAAAAACCCATACGAAAAACAACTCCGAAATGCTTTAAAACTTGAATATTAAGCTAAGTTGTTAAAGTTTTAATCCCGAAGGTGCGTTTAGATCTTTTAAAGCGGTATACGAATGACACAATAAAAGGTGCCAAATCTACGCTCCCTTTGAGTCAGCCATATTAGTGGGCGTGGCCGTGTAATCAAACATCAAAATGTGAAGCTTGATGGATGTGGTGTCTAGTTTAATCTGAAAGCCACTCATTGGCAACTAAGGCCACGTAGGCCACAAATAATAAGAAGCCATGGACGGCTGTTTTGGTAGACTTAAGGGGTAATGCCCTCTACCGCGTGATCTTAGTCCCCGATGAGTGGCTTTCAGCTTAACCACATCCCACAAGCTTTACATTTTCACTGCTTGTTTTATTCATGTGGGTACTTGAGCCTGGGTACTAGCTATGCCATGCTGCTGAGGCCTAACAAGACCGAAACAACTGTCCAATAACATGGCTGCTAATGCTCAGAATCAAACTTTAATTGGTAGACTCAAGGGTTAATGGCCACTACCAATTGGCCTTAGTGCCCAATGAGTGGCTTTCAGCTTACCTAGACACATTAATTTGGGAGGTATTCTTCAAATACAATATGAAACTATTGGTACAGGAGACTTTGAATGGTCATTAAGCCTACCCTGTTATACAAGTAAAATTTCGAGAAGGAAAAAGATAATACATTTTTTAAGCTTGAATCACTGCGGTCCTTCATCCTTCAGTAGACGACTGAGCTTTAACTGAGCAAATAAAATTACAACTAATATAAAAACAAAAAAGCTTAGTATTGGGGTCGATGTATTGAAAGGGAAATTAACTGTCACTGTAAAAGCTTCAGATATAGGGCTAGCTTATTTACAGAATTTCTAATATAATTAATTTACTGTTTATCGATAAAAAATTTAACCACACGCAGCACATGCATTAATCTCACTCGGTATACAAGCTGCATTCTATGAAGTAGCTTTTATAAGCTGAGAGTTTTTTCGGCAGTCTTTAAAATAATTCTGAGTTCTGTAGTGGGCAATTGGCTTTATTTCTCTATCTTCCAGGTTCCACGTCATTTTCTTACCATGTCATCCGTCGTAATTCAGTAAAGAAAAGGTGACTGATTTTCACCATGGTAACGGACCGGATAGTGGTTTATCGGTGGATAGTTATTCATCGCCCTATTCAGGCTTTGTGCACTGCGACGTTTTATCCACTGGATAACTATCCGGTGGATAGCAGTTTTATCCGGTGGTTAGGCTTAACCAGTGGCAAACGTTTTCAGCTCTTTGAACAACAAGGGGCCAGATGCAGTCTTTTGAAGCAAACGGTCAAAGCGAAGTTATCAACGTCTTTTTGTCTCCAAAATTCAGAGTACGGATGCCGAAGTACATCTCTGCTATTGCCTCTTGCGAATAACTCAAAGCGTCGACCCCCTGAGGTCTGACTCATAAGCGATCACCTCCCGTAAGCGAATGCTTACGCAAAAGCATGAATACTATGCTTTCCACTGATCTCCAAACTGCGAACAATAATATATATATTTAGCCAAGCCTAAAAGCGGAGCTCCAAAAGCATTCTTTTTCTACTGGCATTTACATATAGTCTGCTTGTCATATCACCCATCTGACCTCACTCAAGCTACAGACCCAATGCTGTAGAAAATAGTATGGAAAGGTGATCTGAGCCAGTGGCACAGTGGATTTGGACCCCACGTGGATTTGCACCCTCCAGTCCAGATCTGCTTGTGGATCAGATTTGGACCCCCTAGTCCAGAACTGCTAGCAGATATGAATCCCCTTTTACGAATTTGGACCCCCACCCCTCCTAAAAACAAGCGTTCTATTGAGTAAGGTAATAAAAATTCCTTTCCAAACTGAGTTTGGAGATGTTAAAAAAGCAAAATAAAAATATTGAGGTAGGTTTTTTTTAAAATAATCTTTGATACCTTGTGTAAAAAAGAACCTGCAAAGCTAGTTTTCATCTATAAATTTTTAAAACAAAACATTTCTTAACATCTTAGAGCAATACCTAAGGACAGGTCTGTTTCCCCGTTCAACTGTAGGCAACTTAGTTACATACTTAGCTACTTAGGTATGGTTTAGAGCCACTAGAAATTGGTGGAGAAGCCTGGTGATTGCTCCTTGAAATCAGTATCACATCAGATATATAGTGATTCAGATCATCACTTCATAATGAATGCAATTTCAATTATCCACAGCCTCCCATGAGACAGTCAGAAATCGGAAATTGTGTATCCTCTGGATATATGTATGCCTCACAAAAATTATGAAAGAAAGATACATGGAAATCAATAAAAATATTTAGATGCCATGAATTAAGACCAAGATATTTATTTTGATCAATTACTTCTTGACCTTACTATCACAAAAAAAAAAACTGCTTGCTAACATTAAGCTCATCACTCAATGCACCTACAGTGTTTTCAAAAAGAAATCCAGCTGCTCTTCTGGCCAGTTAAGTGCAAGACCAAACAACTTGATAATAATATATTGAGCATTTGGTTGATACCACTATCAAGGTGATTCATCAAAGCAAAAGTACTGGAAATCCGTTAGCCATCTTAACTTGATCTTCACATACTTCATCAAACATCAGAGATTCCATTAAACATTAATGCCAAATGTCATCCAAACATCCCACAAGGTTGGTGTGACCAGCTACTAATAAAATTAATTGAAAGACTGTATGCAGGAGGAGGAAGTCCAAAGGATGTGTACATTGATGAGAAAGAGCTTACTTTAAGTTTAATTTTAAGTTTTAAGTTTAATAATACTTTGTCATGTGAATACAACTAAGTTGATACAAAACAAAAAAGTGCATGACTGGAGAATAATTCGGAGAAACTAAATTCCCATACAAAGAATATTATCTAATATTACACATTCTAAAAACTAAGAGGTGAAATTTAAACGTGGCCCAAAGCTAACCTAATCAAATTAAATCAAATACTTATCTCGCTTACAAGTCACCCCTGATTTGAGATTGAGACTAAAAATCATGAAGTAATCCAAAGCAAACCTAATTAAATTACATACTTGTCACTCACAAGCTACATCTGATTTAAAATTGACACTAATAATGTAATAGATAGGACTTAAAACTGCTTAAAGAAGGTGCATGCATGATGTTCGATGGAACACCATTCCAGTCTGTTATGTAGCGATTAAAAAAAGAAAAGCTGAAGGCCATATATATATTTAGCCATGCCAAGCCTAGAATCGGAGCTGCACACTCTCACCGAGCAACTTCGCAAGAGTTTATTTGGGCCAGTTTAATTTGTGTCCAAAACAATTGAGCAGCAGCAGGGAAAACGAAGAGTTTTCGATAGTAAACGTTTGCAAAAAAGAAAAAAAAAAGACGGACATTCTTGAGTCTAACTACTTTGAGATGAAAGCGTAAAGGGATTCAAAGCGGATCAAAAACAAAACAAAAACACTGCAAGCGAACAAAGTACGATGCCGGCGAGTGTTTGCTCGAAGAAGGAGAAGGTGGAGAAATTAAACAAGACTAGCTAGTAATTAAAATAGCTTGTAATGATAAAGCTAGGAAAATCGGTATTTATTTTGACATAAATGCCCCTAGAAAAAAAAAATAAAGGGTACAAACTCTTCGTTTACAGCAGTCAACAGGAATTGACCGCGGTTCAGAAACAATATAACAACAAACATAAGACTTATTACAAGGAAACAAAGCACAATATGAATAATATTTCTTCGAAGATTCTTGGAGAAGGTGCAGAAATTGGACAGGTAACAAAACTATCTTGTATTAAGCTAGAAAATTTCCTTAGCAGATTTGACATAAATGTCCGTAGAAGAGACCAAAAAGAGGTCCGTACCTGATCGTTTAGAGCAGTCAACAGGAATCACTGAGACAGCAATCACTCGGAATGCGACAGAGCTGAATAATAGAGCCATTTCCCACAAAATCTTTCCTTGGCTTACACAAAACACTTAAGTGCTTTGATGGTTTTACTGTTACTTCCCATGTCTTCCGAAGAACCTTCTTCAATTAATGATTCTCAGTGGCAAAACATCATCCAGATAACGAAGAAAGCGCTTGCCAAACCAAACGAGCATTTCTCTCGCAGACCCGTCCACTTTAAAATTTATCAAAACCAGCCAGCCAGTCAACCCATTTCGCTGTTTTTAACATCCAAACGCTGATTCTTACCGGTTCAAACAAACGACATGTTTAAAGACGGCGAAACGTAATTGTTGTTTACAGGCTGCTTTCGACGAAGATCTCTTAAAGACTTGACGAAGTGAAGCGCGCTGGGTTTTGACTGTTTTGGCAGCATTTTGACAACTTAATGTCAGATTTTGAGAAGTGCACATGCACATGCATTTGATCGGATTTTTTATTTTTACTCGAGCTCGAGTCTCCCCCTTTAATGTTTAATTTTACGAGGACTCATTGCGATTACGTGTTGATAAGATAAGGGCAAAAGTTTCTTAACGCTACTGTGAGGAACCAAGGTCGAAAAACAGTCAGCCAAGCCGAGTAAAAACACTCGTTCGCTTGCAAAGAAAACAACGTAACAAAACAAACAAACAATTCAACTACTTCTTTGCGTCCAAAACGAGTACAGATGATTTTTATTTATATCCATTCGAGAGAAAAATACAAGTTTCATTCCTGAACAAAAGTAACAACGATTAAACAAATGTTAAGCTTCTATTTATTTAATTTACCTCACTGTCCTGTGTTGTAGAGGTTTCTGCCACTTGAAAATGCGTAAGCTTCAGTAAAGTAAAAACAAGCATCCGCAAAAATAGCGAACGGTTTGTCCAAAGAAAGTGCTTCGTCCACAGAGTTTGAGCTACTCATTCTTCCCATTAATACCGGTGAACTGTTAAGTGACTTTTCTTGGTGGGATGCAAGATGCCGCGGTGAAATGAAAGCCCTCGAAGCGTTGAATTATACTGTTTTCAACCGCACAATCTTTGAAGCTTTTCCTGAGAAAAATCTTCCGTCCTTCCTTTCATCACTTGAAAATTCACCGTCCGGAGTATCTTTTGACAAGTTCTTGATCTTTATGCTTTTTACGCGAAATACAAACTTCGATCGAAGAAGATGAAGTTGTTTTGCTCAAAATAAAGAAACCAACTGAATGTGAAATTACCAGCCGCAGAAAGCGCGCGAAAAATTTTAACGGCCTCGATTTGGTTTGGGTGTCCCACACTTGGCTTGAGCCTGCGATCCAATCGAAAGCAAGTACCTGGTCAGCGGTCAACTTAAAAAAAACAGCTGACCTCGATGAGGTCTTAACTTGAGCCCGCGATATGGTCACGTTACACTGGTCAGCGGATACCTTGTTTTGACAGGTGTCAATTGGCTATAAGATGGATGTCCAGTATCAAAGATGTACGCTGTAAAGTAGCTGGTCAGCTGGGCCAGGTGGAGTATGGCCGCCATGTTGGATTATCATGATTATTATTAGGATATTATTAATTATTGGGCGACTCCGTCGTCGTCGTCGTCGTCGTCGTCGTCGTGCGTACGGGCCCACGAGCAATACCGCTAGCCATTTTTACCATGAGAAAAGCAGTTGACGGGTTTCTATAGGTATGGTGCTCCGCTTGACGGCCCTTCGGGCCGTCGGAGCTCCGCTAAAATAGCAAATAATTCCAGATCTAATAATGCACATGTTTAAGCATATCAATGGGAAAAGTCCAAAGCCTGCTGTAAAACCATACCTCTGACGACGAACTGACAAACTTTTGTACTTCTTGTAAAGAGAAGCCAGGCTGAGAGACGCTTCTGTCAGTTCTGGATACATGGTCATGTACATGCAGTGCAAGCGAGCTTAGTTCATCTTGGCCAACGCTTCCCAGTTTGTACGAGCTCTCGAAACAAATTGAAGTCAAGTCTGCAAATAAGCTTTACTTTCCATGCAAGGGACCCCAAGAGGCCATAGTAAGTTGCGGCAGTAAGAGAGTCTCTCCAGAAATCCCTTTGGATTCAATCTGTGCTTTCTGCATCTGAAGGGGCTACCCTGAGCGGTATAAATCAATAAAGTTTGATCCATCCATCCATCCATCCATCCTTTCCAGTTAAATATGAATAATTTTCTTGTAATTCTCTGGGAGATTATACTGCATTTTCGTCGGAATTCCTGAAGTCATAAGCCTGTGCATGATTTGTATTTCTACAGTCTTATTGTTTGTATGGCAGGGGCCCAAAATTCCATTACACTGTTCAAAGCTAAAAAGCCAAAATCCGTAAATGGTGCCATAGTTCTTTACAAGGGTAGGTACATTTCATTGACCCCTAGTCCATGGACTACCATGATGGACTGCTAAATAGAGTACCAAAATAGACTACCCTCAATTACCTACCTTGAAAAAAAAATTACTAAGGCTTGGTTGTTTTGACTCGATTGAGCGCAATCTCTACCATCTTTTTGCTGTTTTTTTTTTTTTTTTAGTGCTGCTGGTCAGCTGTTCTGCAGACGCATTCATTCGTTGCGCGTGATGGCTGACACGCTGGATCGCTAGTCGGAGACAGGCTCCGAGCTCATATACCTGCTGTACTTTTTATGGTCAATGAACCCTCCAGCAAATAAACAAAGCTGAATAAAACCAGCGGCCATTAACCGGCGGCCATTAAACATCGTCTCAAAGCAGAAATAAAGAGTAGAAATTCCGAAACTAGAACCGAAATCAAATGAAATGCATTGCTGAGAATGTTAGAAAGACAAAGGCCAGTGCTGGCATCGTGTTTAACAAATTGTGTTGCAGCGCTGAGAAAATTTTCCAAGCTTCTGATGTTCAGCTTATAACAAAACACTTTAATGTCCTGAAAATACCGCAAGAGTTAAAAAAACTTAACTAATGGACGTCGCACCTCTGTAAATATGCTCATGGACCAGACTATTCAAAACAAAGTGAACAACCACTATTTCAGCAAAGGTTACAGCGGCATTCACTGTTAAAAATCTTTCTGGCGATCGCCATTAAAAGTTTCTAAAAACTAAAAGTTATCACAAGTTGAAAATGTTCTTTTATCTGCAGTCGATGCAACGTATTAATCACCAGCTTCAAACGTTCGATCCTTACGTATACTTAATACTGTGCGATGTTTTGTAAAAACGAGAAAAATCGCATCTTGTTGTTTTTGTTATTCTGTTAGGCCGCAGGACCAGTTCTTGTGCCAGGCATCACACAAATTTCAAGAAGCTATTTCTTGAAGCATAACCTGGCCCCGGTTCCTGGAAAGCCGATTAGCGCTAATCAACGGATAAATCCTGCTAATCGAGGAACAAAATTTATCCTTCGGTTAGATTCTGTTCACAAAGCACGATTAGCACTATCCTAAGAGTGAACTAACGCTTAAATTTGGCCCTAGCGAGGCGGATTTACTCACTAACCACGAAATAAAATTCGTGGAAACAAACAAAATAGCGGAATAAACCGTTCGTGAATTTGGCGCAGGAAATAATGGAAAACAACTTATATCACAAATTATCCGTCTTGGAGAATTTGACGACCAAGAACTTTCAGTCTATTTAAATTCAGGAGAGTATAAATCAAATTTTCCGCAGAAAATAGTCATCTACAGTGAACGATGGCGAAACGAGGCGGGAAAACACGCGAATCTTACAATTTTTTTTTCTTACTAAAAAGTTACTTGTAAACTTAAACAATCACAACAACACCGTCAACGAACTCTTTTGAACGATAATGACTTAAAGATAAATAGCTAATCTATTCTAGCAGAGGCTTCACGGAGCAGAAAATAAGCATAAGCTTCAGTAAGACCCATAAAACGTTTAGTTATGCAGCTGAGTTATGCCAAACGCGAGAGTAAAACAACACGCACCACGTCGACTATAAAAAATGTTCCACCACTTGCGTTTGTGTATTGAGGAATCCAAATTTTATAATCAAAATTCTTGCAACAAACTGTATTAGAAAGAAGATAAAAGGATATAAATTGGCATTTTTCTAAACTGAACATCACCTTATCAATCTGAAAAAGAGAATTTTATTTTGTCTCTGTACGCATTCAACTGATTTAACAACGGTCTTTCAAAATTTACAGCTTTAATATACAGATTCAACCAATACTTTCATGGCTAAAATTTGACGCTGAAAGAATCAAGAAGGGCTTAACTCACCCATTCCAGCCTATTCGGCTTACAAGTTTAATTTTTCGCTTTTGCTTTTTGTAAATTAAACTTGAGGGTTCTTGAGGTTTCCTTGACCGCCAACGCCGCCTTGCGTGGAATCATTATAATGATTTCCGTTCCGTTTCCTTTTAACAATATCGTATGAGTGTTTTTTTTTTCGAAAATGTACCTTTTTTTTCTTAAACTATGACACAAATAAGAAGGTTTGATTAACAAACTTTATGACGCCAATATTTCAGTCAGACTCTTCGAGTTCGTGCACACCTTCGGCTCTTCACTTCGCATTTTCCCGGAAATCGTCATTTTCGCGCGCGTTTGCTTGTGAATAACCGGTCTGACTGGTTTATCCCGAGTTTAAAAGAGGGATAGTTAATCGAAGGATAAATCTGTTTTGAGGAATGCCTTTTTATTCCCTGATTAGCTAGCCTGGGATCTAGAAATTTAATCTTGAATTAACCCTTAATCGGGGGGATAGTTCAATCGGCTTTCAAGGAACCGGGGCCTGGACATTTGTCTTGCTCATCTCTCCTATATCTTGTTTCTGACCAGGTTTCGTGAGACAATTGGGCCGTTTATACGAGAGAAAATAAGCCGCGGCTTACTCTTGCCGCGGCTTACATAAGACGAGAAGGAACCATTTATACGAGTAAAAATTCCTAGGTCAGGATAAGCCGCAGCTTGAGAAAGCCGTGAACGTAGATTTTGTTCCATTTATACGGAGTGTTCGCGTCTCATGTAAGCCGTGGCCAGAGTAAGCCGCGGCTTATTTTCTCTCGTATAAACGGCCCTAATGTTCCACTCCATCAAAATAAATCGAAATTGTGTCTTCATTCTGATGACATTCGCACATGGTTCTGTTGTTTTGATGGATTACAAATTCAGTTCCTACGTGAAAGCCGTTCCTCCCGCTTTGAAACCACTGCAATTTATAACCATTCAGAGCAAATAAACTTGGCACTTTTTGCAAAAAAAGTGAGGCTTCCACGTTGTCCTCGGACCGTTTTATTTAATTCATTCGACTTTTCCCGGAAACGTTGGAACACAACCAAAGGTTTTCGCCCGTTTTTTTGATTCGTCATGTGGTGGCCAAATATTTCCTGTTTTGGGTTTTCTCTTTCTCTGGGTTCTTTCAGTTTCGCTTTTTTGTTAAGATACTGAATGATACATTGTAGAGTTTTGAATGAAACAATTATTCTACTTGGGCTTGCTGGATATGAAATGGTTATAACCAACTCGGCGCTGCGCGCTTTGTTGGTTATTTATCACTTCACATCCTGCACGCGCTCGTAGAATAATGCAAAACAAAAACATCAATCATGAGCTGCTTTGTCAATGTTCTAAAAACCTTTATTTTGTTATACGAGCTCTATGTAGATGTAATGGTAGACTTTATTGTCATTTTGAAGAACTAGTTATGTTTTCACGTCAGTAGTTAGTCTCTGAGGAGGAAAGAGAAGAGGAAGAGGGGAATCGGGCGCCTTAATGAAACCCGTGGAGAGAATGCACATCTTCTCTCCCCTTACTAACGTCTGGCTAATGAGAATTTGCTTTTTGTTTTGCAACATGCCCAAGTAATTTAGGAAGGCTTCCCTGTCGTATTCGTGCAGAGATTTGTTATTTCATTTTATTTTCGTCATTATTACGTTCATTAATAACTACTTAATAAGCGAGAGTGAGGTCCTTAAGGGAAATTATTATATGACTGGTTCTTGCAGCGGTCAAGATGAATCAATTCTCCTGCTGTGATTGGCTACCCGCGAGGTCAGGATGGAGCCATCTTGACCTCTCGGATAGCCCGTTAATCCCGCGTTTTACTGTCTCTTGATAGCGTCCTATGAGTCATATAATAAATCCTTTATTGACCAAGCTTGTTCGGTCAAGATGGCGGGATATTGGCCTCGTTCTTTTTTTTGCGTGTTTATGGACCTCGACTTCGTCTCGGTCCATAAACACGCAAAAAAAGAATTTGGCCAATATCCCGCCATCTTGACCTAACGCTTGGTCAATAACCCATATATCTCAAACTGAGGCTAATCCGTATTGACCGAGCGATAGCGAGGTCAATACAGCTAGGCCGAGGTTTGAGATTTTCCTGTAACGACTGAACGGTCGAAGTTATTAATTTGTTTATTATATGGCTGATAAAACGGTTCTGAAGAAAATAAAAACCTTAGTTCAAGCGGAAGTCGTCACTTCCTATCCGGTAATGTGCGCGCTTATCTATTTATTCATCGTTTCAAAACCAGTCCAAAATTTTAATTTACAGTTTTCCTGGTCGTGATGTCACTTTTTTTGCTCTAGTCGCAACAATTTTCAATAATAAATAAATTAAACACACACACACACACAAACAAACAAACAAACAAAACAAATGAGGCCTTCGGATAACCTTTTGGTTTTTTTTTTCTTTCCTAATTAGCATAATCCATAATCGGCCCGTGGGCATTACGGGAGAATAATGCCCTAGCGCTTAGCAGCCCTCAGCCAATCAGAACGCTCGTTATATCTGCTGCAAACTCTAGCCATATAATAATTAGCAATAAAACACAAACAGCAGCGATAAACACGATATATTAACAATGCATGTTATAAAAAATGTATTCTTTATCATGTTTCTCACCGCTGTTTGTGTTTTGTACATTATCCTAACAGGCACGTGTTTGTGAATTAACTGTTTAATGCTTTGATAATGAGATGTTTAATTTTTTTATCTTGTTTTTTAGTTTCCCCGAAGGTAGTTTTGCCGTGGACAGGTTCTTTGATTGCGTTCCCGGTAGGACACAAACTTTGGTGTTCAGCCATTGGAATTCCTCCTATAAACATAACATTAATAAGGGACTCAGCAGTTGTGGCAAATGGGAAAAACTATGCAAGCATCCAAGAAAGCGAGGACGGCATCTACAAATGTTTGGCAAGTAGCGAGGATGGAACTGACGAGAGAGTAATTAAACTGATCATTAATGGTGAGAAAGATTGCGTCTAACTTTGGTCTTTTACTTTCACTGTTTAACATGTCTGTTATTTATTTATTTATTTATTTATTTATTTATTTATTTAACTGTGTTCGCATCCGAAAGAGACTGAAATCGTATACCCTGGAACAACAACCACCAAAAAATACGCATGGACAGGGTGCCGGTTTGCTACGAAAGGAAATTAAAGACAGGTCTGCACGAACTCCAGTATGGTTTTTGTCCCAGGTTGTGACGGCCCCACTGAGTGAATACCCTCTCTTGTGGATGGTAATTATTCTTGCCCATCGCAATAAAACAACAGTCCTTCATAAAGGTGGCAACTGATTTATCAAGTTCATGCAGAGAAAATAAAGATAAAATGTTAGTATCAATGGACGTCTGTACGCAAATATACCACATAAGAAGGAATATGTATAGTATGCAAGACATCCCACAATGATAACCGCTGACCACCGATCCCAAGACGCTTCCTAAGGGAACTGCTTGGCTTAATCCTAAAAGAGAACTAATTCCGGTTCAGTGGGGAGAATTATCTCCAAACACATGGAACCACTATGGGAACAAAGAAGGCAGTCCCATTTGCATATATTTTTCATCATGGATATTGAAACAAAAGTATTACAATAAAGCGATATCAAGCCACGAGATCAAATGGAGACGTTACGTTGACGACATCATTTCTCTTTGGGAGAGTGATAGAAAAGACGTGGGTCGTTTTATTGAACAAGCTTACAGATTCTCCCCTTTCATCAAATATCAGAGAACGAAATAATTTCCCTCTATACAGTGGTATTCAAAGGAGAAAGATTCGACAACGATTCCAGCCCGGACATTGAAGCTCACTTTAAGCCGACTGAAACCATCAAATATCCACACTCCACTTTGTGCCACTCACCAGGCGTAAAGTAACGGTTGCACTAAAAGAGAAAAAATCAGACTGCTAGAAAGAAACCCTTCTAAAACAACATTTGAAGAGTGTCTTGTGAAATTCAAACATCGCCTCAGAGCACGCAGCTATCCGAAAAGAGGGGGGAGGAACACTACTTTATGTAGCCAATTTCTCCTTCCTCCCAACTTTTTTGGGCCATTTTTTCCCTCCTCCCTATTCTGGCCCCCATTCCCCTTCTCACTTAAGGATTGGTAATTGCTAATTGACTCTTGCAATCAGATCAGGACCATATTCCGGCTCTCTCATTGGAAAGAACCCAAACAGAAAATTGTCATGGCCTACTATACTAACTAAAGTCAAGCCAAAGGGATCGATCTAAAACTCACCTAATACCTTTAGGGGTCCTTTAGCTTTGTAGAGGCACTATTCGGACTAATAATAATAATATAATATTAATACTAATAATAACTATTAAGGACTATTCTTAAGTCCGTACGTGTAAACCAGCAGTAGATCAAGTCTCTTTTCAAACCATTCAAGGTTAAATCTTTTTATTTTTGAAAGTAATTGACTCTATATACTGAGAGTGTGGATGGGGGATGCTGGAATTACAACTATCGGTTAAATTTTCTGCCATTTCTCTGCTGACAGTTAGAATTTTGGCCGTTTCTCAGCATATTAAGTGGATATTTTAAAGATCTCAGTTAACTTGTCTTTTTAATTTTACTAATTTCACATTAATGACATTTTTAAGAAGTCGGAGCTTAAATTAATTAGTATCAAAGACCTCTAGGTGCTTTTCGAAGAACGTATGAGTGTTTTCCATATCTTCCGAGAATCGTCAAACAAACAAGATACATTCCGACAATTTCACTAAATTCACTCAATGCCATGACCTTTCGTCACGAAGCTTTCGAAGAATGCCCTCTACACCTTATTGACTCCAATTAACCGTAGTGGTTTTTTGATTTTTTTAAAAAACATCCCACATCCCACAAGCTTTACGTTTTCACTGCTTGTTTTATGGATATGTGGGTACTTGAGCCTGAGCATTAGCTATGCCATGCTGATGAGGCCTAACAAGGCCGAAACAGCTGTCCATGGCTGCTAATGCTTGGGCTCAATCTTTGCTTTGGTAGATTTAAGGGTAATTCCCGCTACCATGTGGCCTTAGTGCCTTTAGAGTGGCTTCAGCTTACCAAAATCACATTAATTTGTGAGGTATATACTTGTGAGCAGGCTTGTTTGATATTTCAAACAGTCTCTTATGTTGTTCAAAATTGACAGTCGAAACTCTATAGCGTGTCCCAGCTGCCATAACCTCTTACCAGCTCTTTAGTGTACAGTACAAAAAAGGGCCACGTTACCTGATAAGTTCCGCGTATCCTCAGTCCGTACAGTATTACTTGACGAAAGGGAAAATAAAGTGTCTGCAGAATTAAAAGCGAACGATGAACAAACTGATGCACTTCCCAACCCCACACCAAAAAAAAGCTGTTGTCATATTACACGCCTACCTACCCACAACAGTCACTTACCTCTCCCCCCAAGGTAGCAGTCAGAAGAGAGGTGCGACTGTAGTAATACTAGTTTTTTTTAGTTGTTGCTGTTTTCATCCGCACCTGAAATTAAATGTCTCGTAATTCTCGGGTTGCATTGTGTAAATACAATGTTTATGAGTTGTGTGGATTTTAGAGTTTTTTTTTTGTACAATTCACTCCTTTTTGTCTTGTACTAACGTATTTTAGGATTGTCAGATTGTTATTTTGAAGTTAATGAAGCCTATTGAAAAAAATAAAATCACCTAAATCTTTCACACTTCTTTATTTTTAGTTGATTAATGTAGTCACGAACAAAATCATTAGTACAAAATCATTAGTACAAATATAATAGTCTAATTGCTGGATACTTTGTGCGAGTCACACCTTTAACTTTCTTCCGGACTTTCTCTAAAAAAAGAAAAAAGAACATAACGGTAGACAGTACTCAGCAGTATGACAATGAAATTGAATTATTTTTAATCCTCATCACGAATATGTTATTCTGTGAATGATATATGAAATGAATCATATATGAACTGCGGAAATTAAATCAAATGAAGAATGACCCTCGCAGTTGTGAACGCAATTTATGCAATTGCGAAAAGAAGCCTGAAAAAATTTCAGGACTTCAACGGGTTTGAACCCATGACCTCGCGATTACCGGTGCGATGCTCTAACCAACTGAGCTATGAGCGGCTTCATAGCTCAGTTGGTTAGAGCATCGCACCGGTAATCGCGAGGTCATGGGTTCAAACCCCGTTGAAGTCCTGAAATTTTTTCAGGCTTCTTTTCGCAATTGCATAAATGGCGTTCACAACTGCGAGGGTCATTCTTCATTTGATTTCATTTCCGCAGTTCATATATGATTCATTTCATATATCATTCACACTCATTTCTTTCACGGGAACATATGAACCCACAATTGACCTGGGCCCGGTTGTTCGAAAGCCGATTAACCCTAATCCAAGATTAAAACTTAACCAAGGAGTTTATTTGTCTAACCACAGACGTTGTTCAACGCTGATATTCTGCAAAATCTTAGATTAGAGAACTTCGATCCTGAAAAGCAAAAAAGCAGCAAAAGATATTTGGATCCAAAAGCTAAAAACTGCAACCAAAGTTTACGGTAATCCAGGATTAAGTTAATCGGCTTCGAACAACCCGGCCCTGCTCCCAACGTCAGTGGCTTCATAGCTCAGTTGGTTAGAGCATCGCACCGGTAATCGCGAGGTCATGGGTTCAAACCCCGTTGAAGTCCTGAATTTTTTTCAGGCTTCTTTTCGCAATTGCATAAATTGCGTTCACAACTGCGAGGGTCATTCTTCATTTGAATATGTTATTCTGTTGTTTTTGTTGTTAATGTTGCTAATGTTTTTTGCGCTCTTTCAGGGGGACTTAGGCAAGTGCTAACAAGCTCACACATTTTTGTACTAACACAGTAAAATACTTTTCTTTCTGTACATTTAACAGGTGTATCGTACTCCAATGAATGAGTTATCCTATACGTTGTTCATGATTTGAAAACGAACCAATCACCGGGACAAGACCAGGCCGCAGTTGTTCAAAAGAGCGGTAACTCTTTCCAGCGGATAAGTCGCTATCCAGCGAATAAAATGTATTGCGACTGAACTTTGCGACCGATAGATTTTCTCCGCTGGGTAGCGAGTCATCCGCTCTTTCAACAACTAGGGGCCTGGAGGAGAATTGTGACGTTTGTTCTGAGTACTCTCAGTAACTGATTGACTATCCCGGTCCCGCGGGTTATTCCTCCTATTAGTTATCTTTGTATCTTACGTGTTAGGGAAAGACCGACTGTAGATATTATCTGTATTGTACATTTTTCTTGTATAGAATGTGGTGTCGTGGTAAACAATTCGCTCTCAAGCCCTGGCTATCCAATTTATTACCACCCCAATAAGCATTGTACGTACTGGGTTCCAGTCCCAGAGGATACGTCACTGATGATTGACTTTGAATTTGATTTGGAAAATCACACCTCATGCAGGTAATTTATAACTAAGGGTAACTATAAAGTTAACATGAAATACGCTCTACAGATGTTATTCATCTGGGGCCGATTGTTAGACAGCCGATGAACTTTTATCCATGATTAAAAAGTATACATCTCTCAAACGTTGAATATGTCCTTTACAGCTGCTTTTATGTGAAGAGTAAAAACAGAATAACTGAGCCAAAACTGATGAGGGACAAAATTTTATTAATTTGTTTAAAAATCCACAAGAATAAGTAATTAGGCTGGTATCTAATGTTCACCCTGTTAAATCCTGTGATCGAGCTTACAAGTGCTTTGAACTACTGAGTGCCTAATGCACAAATCCTAGTTAAGGGCTAAACATTGTGGAATCACACCTTATGTTTACTGAACACGCAACGTGAGTAACCAACGATCGAAACTTAAGTCAATGAAAATAAAAAAAAAATGAAAAACAAACAACAACAACAACAACAACAACAAAAGCCCACTCACACACAACGCACAGATTTGAAAATACCAGTCATCATCTTCCGTATTGGATCCTTTAGGGCCGATCTGATGCAATGTACCATAACTTACCGGTAGCCTCGCAGTTTGCCGAACATTCCTAACTCATAGAAAATTAGAAAATCACCATTTATAAATGGTTGTTATATTTTTCTTGAAATTTTAATATTTCGAAACACAAATTTTCTCTTCCTTCCCCCTTGGTATGTTTGTTTTGTACGCGCGACGCGCGTGTTTTCTCTCAACCAATCAGGTTTGAGTTTCAATATGAACTTGAGTTAACGTAGACACTTTGTCGTGTGTTGTGTTGTTGTTTTTTTTTTGAAGAGTTTTTGTTTTTGGATTTTATCTCACTTTGTCGCTTCGTCTCTTTGTTTTTGAAGTTTTATTTCCCTTTCGTTTGGTTTAACTTTGGAGCAATGTTATATTTCATTTCATATTTAATTAAATACGACTGAAACAAGATCAATCAACGGAGTATGGATTCTCTTCTCTGGATATGAACATGGATTTTTTACATGGTGCCGAGACCCGGGAACAAAGCGACTGAACTGAAGAATTCACTCTAACAGCTCACTCTAACTGGAAAAATGTCTGACGAAGAGCTGAAAAAGAAAAGAAGAATTCGTGGAGGCCATAAAGGATACGTTACGACGACTCTGGAAAAGGTACAAGCCTTACTCAATGAATTTGAACCCACTCTGGCGAATCAATTGAAAACATATCGGATTGCTCTTACGGAAAAACTGAACATTCTTAGAGCCTTGGACGATGAAATTCTGGTGTTAATGAAAGAAGAGCACATCGAAGATGAAATCAAGGAAACTGGAACCTTCAGAGAATCTCTTCATCAGATGATAGTGGAAATTGACGAAACTCTACTCGCATTGGAACTGGAAAAAGCCGGACACTCAGATAAGTCAATTTCTCATTCTAATTCTAACTCGTTTACTGAAAGTTTGGGAGCTGGAAAGGCTAAACTGCCGAAGATTACTCTTAAGAAATTCTTTGGTGATCCCATTTCCTTCAGTCCATTCTGGGACTCGTTTGCAAGTGCTGTCGATGACAATTGTAGTTTATCAGATGTTGATAAATTCAATTATTTGAGAAGTTTACTAGAAGGTCCCGCCGCAGGAGCCATCCGAGGGCTACCGCTGACAGCAGAAAACTATGAAGCAGCCAAATCCATTCTAAAAAAGCGATTTGGGCAACCTCAGATAATCATTAATGCTCACATGGAGGGATTAGTGAAGTTAGCAGCAGTAACTGTTGACAATGACTTAAAGCGTTTACGCTTTCTTTATGATCGAATTGAGGCACATGTTCGAGCCTTGCAAGCCCTGGGAATAGATTCTGGCTCGTATGGGAAACTTTTGATTTCCCTTCTCATGGAGAAATTACCCTCGAGCATGCGTTTAATCATATCGAGGACCGTGGATGACCCACAGTGGGATATGGATGTTCTACTAAAGGCATTCGATCATGAAATTGAAGCGAGAGAGCGTTGCGAACCGATTGAAACAAACCCAACCGACTCTCCCACTCATAAGAAGTCTTTATCAGTGCCGAGAAGTAAGGGTAAAGAGGTTTCATCTGCGTCAGCTCTTACTAATCAATCTGAGGGATCTGTAACCTGTACCTTCTGTAGGCAGAGGCACCGCAGCGCTAGCTGTAGTATAGTTACTGACATTGAAGCCAGAAGAAATCTGTTAAAACGACAGGGCCGCTGCTTTGTTTGTTTGCGTCGCAGCCACATAGCAAGAGATTGTTCTCCAAACAAGACATGTCGTATTTGCTCGGGAAGACATCATATGTCAATCTGTGAACGGGCCAGCTGTGATCGCGTCACCTCAGAAAATACATCTCAAAGAAACAACGTGGTGTGGGCTAACGAAGCGGACCGCAGAGAAAGCAAGTCCTCTACAACGGTGTACGTGGACTCAAACACGTCAATTCTACTACAAACGGCCATCGCCTCTGTATCAAGGATCCATCAACAACATCCTGTTGTGAAGATGCGCATTCTATTTGACAGTGGCAGCCAGCGGAGTTACATATCTGAACGAGCGAAAAGAAAATTGGGTCTGTTGTCCAAGAGGAAAGAGAAGCTACTCATCAAAACGTTTGGACAAGAAAATGAAGAATTAAGAGAGTGGGACGTCGTGGAGCTCTGTGTTAGGGGACTGAGTGAATGCTCAGGTGTCCAGATTACTGCTCTCTCCGTCCCTCTCATCTGCAGCCCTCTAAAGGAACAAGCCGTGCAGTTTGCGCAACGGTCCTTCAGTCATCTGGCAGACTTGAAACTTGCTGATCAACCATCCGAAAGCTGTGGTTCAGAAGTAGACGTGTTGATTGGAAACGATTTCTACTGGTCGTTCTTTACTGGAGAGACGAAACGGGGGGAATCAGGACCTGTGGCGATGAAGACCAGTCTTGGATGGGTGTTATCTGGTCCCATGCCCTACACATCTGGTGCAGATGCTGGTGTTAATATGGTTAGTACCCATACCCTGAAGCTAGAAACCTCTGTATGTGACGACCTTGGTACTGACAAGATAGGTGACGACCCGCTGTTAGAGCAAGTAAAGAATTTCTGGGAGTTGGAAGCCATCGGTGTTTCAACACAGGAAAGGTCCGTGCATGAGAAGTTCTTGGATACGATTCATCTACACAACGGTCGTTATGAAGTCTCTCTTCCTTGGAAGGAACAGCACGCGTTACTACCGGACAACTACGCCTTAGCAGTTACCCGCCTGGCTTCGGTTCTAAAACGTCTCAGAAGGAATCCTGAGCTGTTCGAAGAATATAACCGCATAATCGAAGAGCAAGCGTCGCAAGGGATAATCTCTGATGTCGATTCCGACGCACCAGTCGAGGTTGGTCGCCTTCATTATTTGCCGCACCATCCAGTTGTACGCGAGGATAAACAGACAACTAAGGTGAGGATAGTCTATGATGCGTCTGCCAAGTCTACTGGTCCATCGTTGAACGACTGTCTTCATGCAGGTCCATCGTTGCTTTGTGACATACCTGATGTGCTCATGCGATTCAGGTATCATCGAGTTGCATTGACGGCCGACATAGAAAAGGCCTTCTTGATGGTTCAGGTCGCAGAAGATGACCGAGATGTGTTGCGCTTTCTGTGGATAGATGATCCTAATGATGAATATCCCAGAATTATTGTGAAGCGCTTCAACCGTGTGGTTTTTGGCGTCACAAGCTCCCCCTTTCTGTTGAACGGAACAATTAGACACCACGTGGCTAATTATGAAGAAGAAGATCCTCAATTTGTAAATGATTTTCTGACCTCGCTCTATGTGGATGACTTCAGTGGGGGGAAGGACAGTGCACCTGAAGCATTCGAGCTCTACAAAAAGGCAAGATTGAGAATGAACGAAGCCGGATTCAACTTGAGAAAATGGATTTCAAGTTCTGAAAAACTGATGCATTGGATCGAACAAGAGGAAGGAGTACCTGCCAAATCGACGTCTGAGTCTGAGTTATGTGAAGAGGACGGAACGTATGCACAAACTCATCTTGGAGCTGAAGGTGGCGCTGTTTCAAGCGAAAAGAAGATTCTGGGCTTAAACTGGGACATTGAAAGGGACAGCTTCATTTTTCGTTTTGATTGGCTTGTGCAATTTGCCAAGGAACTGCCATTAAGCAAGCGCTCAGTGTTGAGAGTTGTTGCCAAACTCTATGACCCTCTTGGTCTGGTTTCACCGCTGTTTGTCACGACTAAAGCCCTCTTTCAGGATTTGTGCAAGTTGAAGATTGACTGGGACGACCCTTTCAACGAAGAACTAACTGTGAGGTACTCAAATTGGTTGTCTGATCTGTCGAAAGTTGATTACATTCCTGTGAAAAGGTGTTACTTACCAGAAGAAGACGTAATTTCACTGCAAATTCATGGTTTTGGAGATGGCTCAGAAGTGGCATATGCAGCAGCTGTTTACTTGAGAATGGAAACGAGTCAAGGTCTCTACGCCCAGTTACTAATGAGCAAGTCAAGAGTCGTACCGCTTGCTAGACAAACGATTCCTAGGATTGAACTTCTAGCCTCACTCATATTGTCAAGGTTGGTAAATCGCGTCCGTACGGCACTTATCCCTGTAGTCAAGGTTGACGAGATATTTTGCTGGACAGATTCTACAACAACTCTCCCCTGGATCAAGGGAGTGGGCAAGGAATTTAAACAATTCGTAGAGAATAGGGTCACAGAAATACGTCAGAATGTGTCATCCGAATCTTGGAACCATTGCCCTGGGCTTCAGAATCCTGCGGACCTACCTTCCCGAGGCATGGGAGGAGACGCCTTGAAACAGTCTGAAATATGGTGGCATGGTCCATCGTGGCTAGTGAAAGAAAGAAGTACGTGGCCTAACTTTGGAAGTTCCCACGAGCCTTCAAGTGCTTACTTTGAAGAAATGCGTCTGAAAGGCAAACCGAAGTCTTCTACTGGGCTTATTGTAAGCGCTTCGATGACATCTTTAACAAGAATCTTCGACCCAGAGAAGTATGGAGAATTCAAGAAATTGATTCGAGTAACAGCGCTTGTTCTTAGAGCTGTGCACAATTTCAAGTCTGGTGCACATGGTGAGACCTTGGCTGGTCCTTTGAGTACAGAAGAATATGCGTATGCAGAGAATCTATGGTTGCGCGAAATGCAACAGTCCGTAATCAAGTCTCAGCGATTTAAAGAATTGGAACAGCAGCTAGGATTGTATAGAGATGACAATGAGTTGCTGCGATGCAAAGGCAGACTACAGAATGCTACTATTCCATTCAATGCCAAGTACCCCATTTTCCTGCCGTCAGATCACTACCTAACAGTTCTTATCATTCAAGATTGCCATAAGCGAGTTCTACACAACGGAGTGAGAGAAACCTTGGTAGAACTACGGTCAAGATTCTGGATTGTGAAGGGACGACAGATCGTTCGCAAGGTTCTTTCAAGATGCGTGGACTGCAAAAGGATTGAAGGGCAACATTACGCCATCCCGCCGACCGCGCCCCTGCCTCAATTTCGTGTGGAAGAAAACCCTGCCTTCACCAACACTGGAATCGATTTTGCTGGACCGTTATTTGTAAAGCGTGACAGTTCGAAGGAACAGAGTGGTATGGAGAAAGTCTACATTGCCTTGTACACCTGTGGAAGTAGCAGAGCTGTCCACATTGATGTTGTACCAGACCTGAGTGCGGAAGCGTTTATCAGAAGCTTTAAACGTTTCATCTGCAGACGAGGTATACCAAGATTGGTTGTGTCAGATAATGCCAAAGCTTTCAAGAGTGCCGCCAAGCTGTTGTTATCTCTCTTTGAACTACCGGAAGTTCAAAGCCTTCTCTTGAACCACAAGATTAAGTGGAGATTTAATTTGGAGTTAGCTCCGTGGTGGGGCGGTTTCTTCGAACGCATGATTCGTTGCGTTAAACGTTGTCTGAAGAAGATCTTAAAGAACGCCAAGCTAACCTATGACGAGCTTTCGACGGTTGTAGTTGAAGTAGAGTGCGTGCTGAACTCTAGACCACTCACATATGTATCTTCAGAAGATACTGAGGAACCACTTACTCCTTCTCATTTGTTGACAGGTAGGAGAGTTCTGTCTATTCCTGACGGTTTTGCAGCCGCTGAGGAAGATGCAACTGATCGAAAACTTCTCACTAGGAGACAGCGTTATTTGTCTGTGATGTTGTCTCACTTTTGGAATCGTTGGAAACGAGAGTACGTGGTGGAATTGCGAGAGCACCACAGGTCTACTATTGGAAGTGCCAACAGCTCGCCATCATTTGCACCTGGTGATGTTGTCACTGTGATGGAAGAAGGAAAATCGAACCGAGGTGCGTGGACACTCGGAAGGATTGTAACGGTGCATCCAGGAAGTGATGGTTTCGTCAGGGGTGCTACAGTGGAAGTTGCCTCAAGCAATGGTAAACGAAGACGGCTAAGAAGACCCTTGCAGAAACTGTTTCCATTGGAAGTTCGAGAGGTTGGAGTTGCAGAGCGAGAAGAGACTGCTGAACCAGGGACAAGGACTTCGCAAAGGCAGAGAAGGAATGCTGCGATTGCGGGGGAAGATAGAAGGCGTACAGTCGATCAGTTTCTTCATGAACTGGATGACTCTTTCTAAAGGAACACTGATCGAGGGGGGAAGATGTTATATTTTTCTTGAAATTTGTAATATTTCGAAACACAAATTTTCTCTTCCATTCCCCCCTTGGTATGTTTGTTTTGTACGCGCGACGCGCGTGTTTTCTCTCAACCAATCAGGTTTGAGTTTCAATATGAACTTGAGTTGACGTAGACACTTTGTCGTGTGTTGTGTTGTTGTTTTTTTTTGAAGAGTTTTTGTTTTTGGATTTTATCTCACTTTGTCGCTTCGTCTCTTTGTTTTTGAAGTTTTATTTCCCTTTCGTTTGGTTTAACTTTGGAGCAATGTTATATTTCATTTCATATTTAATTAAATACGACTGAAACAAGATCAATCAACGGAGTATGGATTCTCTTCTCTGGATATGAACATGGATTTTTTACAATTGTTTTTCGAAAAGTACCGTTATTGATAAAATTCTGAAGATATGAATGATCATAGCAGTTATGAACACTACTTCAATGTTCATCGGTCACGGGTATATTGCGAGCCAACAAAATGACCAGCTCCCAGTTGGCTTGTTAGCTCACAGTTGGTAGAGCACTGCACCGGTATCGCAGAGGTCATAGGTTCGAATCCCGTACAAGCCTGATTGTTTTTCTAGTCTTTGTTTTCACTACTGCGCAAGTGGTGTCCATAACTGCGATGATCATTCATATCTTCACTCTTTAATCCGCCCGCAGTTCAAACATATGATTTTCATATCTTCATTGTCACATGATAAAATTCTGTTCGGCAGGTTCCAGTTACTATTGAGAATAAATAGCCCTTCATAGCCTACCGATGAAATGCTGTCTCATTGTTGCTATTAAATTGTTTAGTTGATACTTTATTGCTGCAATACCGTTTGGTTTGTCGATCGGTTGTGTGTTCTCGACAAGCAGTGTGGATAGTGCTTATTTCCAAGGTTCATCCCAATGCAGTTAAGGGTCTAATTAGAGATAAGTCAGGGAAAAAGGGAAAAGGTTGTCTTTTATATATGCTTCGCCATCAAAAATCCTTTTAGCATCAAGAGATTGGTGGCCTTACAAAACACCTCTCAATTATCCACTGACCGGCCCCTCGTCCCCTGATCTTGAGGTGTACGTGAAAACTGTAACATACCTGCTTCACATATATTTAGTGTCTAACTTGGTCTTGTTTTGTTAAAGTAGTGAGGGTCCCTTCTAATGTATTTAACACAAATGTTTTCTTCACAGCAATGATTATTTGAAGATTACTGATGAGAAGGGCCAGTCAGTGGGGGTGCACTGTGGTACAAAGACTGAGGAAACTGTTGAAGTTACTGGAGGGTATGCAGTGATAATATTTCACTCTAACTGGCGGTATAACCAAGGGAAAGGATTTCGGATGCTTTTCCGTATCCAGGAGAGGGGATCAAGTCCAACAGCAATAGGTAGGACAAATGACAGGTAATAAATAAATTGATGTGCCTGCACTTTTTCTTTTTGAAGCAAAAACTTTTTCATAAAGAGATCCTTAAAATTTGCAAGCAATTGTCGCTCCTATCAGTAATAATTAATCGAGGAAAGCTCCAAACCATGGGTGACGGTAAAAAGAACTAATTTTCTTGTGCAAGCAGGCTTAGATAGCAGAATATCTGTTACCAATATAGTTGCGAGTCCGGGATCTCCGATGTATAAAATGTGCCAACTGAGTCATAAATGACTTCTGGCTGAGTCCACCTGGTATAGCTGTTTGGTCTACGTGTACCAGAAAAGATATATTCAAACTAAACGCTCCTCGTGAAAGATTCCTCCCTCGTAACCGACGCATCTTGTTGTACTCGGTGGATTGAAGAAGCTTTGCTCCTTTCAAAGATCGTGATTCTGAAACACTGACTCGGTTGATACAGTTTAAAAACCATCTTTTGAAAAACTTATATCACACATGACCATGCACATGGATCATGATGTTGATGTCGCACTAGGCTGAGGAAAATCCAAAAATAATGAAGAATTCACTTTGTCCCGGTTATAACAGATATTGCAGACTAATGTGAAAACACTAAGTCACTGATATCTCCGATCATCTGGGATGGTCGAAGATAAACGTATTAGCAAACGTATTAGAAAATAGAACACCTCACTCCAAGAGTACGGAAAACTACATCTTATTATCCTTCAACATTTCTGGACTTAAATGCAGCCCAGAATTTTATGTTTTGGTTAGAATTTGAGTTGTTAGTCTTTTCATAAGCATGTCTCGGCAAACGTATACAGCGTCTAGGAAATACAGTAAAATACTGTAGTTGTACATGTAGCAAAAGACTTTTCCTGCTGAAACTAATAGAAGACCTTGGTCCTGGAATACTTGTTTAGTTACTGAGCCTATTCTGCCCAGCTTGTTTTGTTTCTTTGTTTGTTTTCTCTGTTTATTTTTGAGGGGCCATTTCGTGCAACCCACCCACCTCATGCAGCTTTAAACCTTCAATACGATTAAAGCTTTGAAAGTTAAACACCGCAGGTATAAATCACATCCAAAACTGTCTCCCAGGAATTACGTCATCGTTCTCGTAACGCCGCCATCCGATCTGGCATTTCCGATTTTCCATAATCTCTCATTGAAACCTTATCAAATTGAAAGTCATATCAACAGTGGTATTGGAGAAAAGCAAATGAATTATGTACAAATTCAAATATCGCGAAAAAGAAACTCAATTATTTTGTTTAAAATAATAAAATAGCATTGCTACGAAATTGTATTCGTCGAAGCGATGAAAATACTACTCAGCATCATTTTTTAACAGGAAAAAGCCTCATTTGCATATAATCTCAACACACCAATTTGCATATGCGACTACAAAGCTAGACTAAAATCTAGTTTTGTAGTCGCATATACAAATTGGTGTGTTAAGAGTATATGCAAATGAGGCTTTTTCCTGTTAAAAATGATAATAAAATAGCCAATTAAAAAAAGGCAGTCAAAATCCGGTTGTCGTGGAGACATCATGACGGAAACACTCAAATATAACATAATGCTGTTACTAGATACGTTTTAGTTGAACACGTTTTATTTGGTGCTGTCTCCTCAAATATTAAAAGCAAAATGGTGAAAATACCCCAGCTTGGTAGTCTGTTGAAATTAAGGGGTATGACGCATGGCATTTTATTTATTTGGGATTGCGTATAAGCGATTAATTAAAAGTACATGCGCCAACTACAGTCGAACCTCCCTTTGCGACTACCTTTTGCAAGCGACTGCCTTCCGTAAACAACCGCTTTTCCAAAATACCAAACTTTCCCTGTCAAATGACTGTGATTAAGACCTGTGGAGGGCGACCGCCTCTCCTAAGCGACCGCGGCCACTTTTGCAGCTGACGGTTTGAAAATCTCTATTGTTTTTAACCTTCCGTAATCGACCACTTGTCACTTAATCCTTCTCTCCAGAGGCGCAAATATTTTAGTCGTCACTTTCGCGCTCTTGGCCAACACCAGAGGCGTAAATGTCACAAATGGGATATGTTTCTCGATATAGACACACGATTTTGTCTCCACTCCACAACAAATAACAACACAGCATCGCTTAACCAATATAAGTTTATTATGGGAGGGCTTGGCGAGAACCACCCCGCGCACTATATAACACAAACAATTTACGATTTACAAGACAAATCCTTGAAAAGCAACCAAGGATAAAGCTATCTCCACGCGAGCCACGACACTTTAATCAGTAGACGAAATAGATGGCCTACTTCTCCGATAAGCAACCAGTCTTAGTACCGGTTAGGCTGGGGGACATCAGCTCCGTCATTACATGTGACTATAAAATCGTGAAACAGGCGATCTTGGCCTACTTCCCCAAATAAGCTCTCATTGCAAGCTTTGTGCCAGTTAGGCTGCCAGTTAGGCTGGGGAAGATTAACTCCGACGTTACATTAAAGTATAACTGAATATAAACAGGTCATCTTGGCCTTTATCCCCGTATAAGCTCTCAAGCTTTGTGCCAGACTGCCAGTTAGGCTGGGGATCATCAACTCCGACGTACAATATAAATAACCTACAACATAAACCTAGAGTACAAAAATACAAGAAGAAAACGAACAAAAGTCCTAGAAATCTCGTAGAGCTGAGCAACCGCTAACAAAGCAAATGCGATTAGAACGGAGGCCAGAAAAAAACCTGCCAGAAAAAACCCCTGTGGGGAAAAATGTGCAGGAAATCTGGGTAGGAACCAAGGCTCAAGCTCCAAGCCCATCCTACGAAGGCTTTTAAAAATGAAATTAGAACAGCCGATCCTACCAGACTGGATGCATTGTACCTGCGAAAGAAAGAACTAAACAACTGAAAGAAGAAATTAAACAAAACGAACGGAAAGAACGCGGTTGGTTCTGAAGCCTAGATGACAACCACGTGTTATACCCGGTCTTATATACCCCTACATCCCTACCCATGATGCCCCGGCCTGGAACCCAGGCCCTTGTTGTATCTCGTGCCGACAAAATAGTTATTTCAGCCTTATTCGCAAGCTCACTCGTCGGAAATAACATATTTTGTCTCCACTCCACAACAAATAACAACACAGCATCGCTTAACCAAATAAGTTAATTATGGGAGGGCTTGGCGAGAACCACCCCTATATAGAGTGACAAAGAATTGGGCAAAGGCGTGGTAAATAGAAACTAAAAGCTTACATGGCTTAGAGTCCAAGGAATTTGGAAACAGAAAGTCTTCGATCCAGATCGTCATCGACATATACGTCTTTGGCTTTCGTCGACTTCCAGCGACCGTGTCGCTGAAACACTCTGTCGCTGACACCACTGTTAGCTGCCATAGTCGCACCACCAGAACGCAGCGAGTGCAGCCCGAACTTGGAAGGGTCAGCCGCGATGGTCTTCAAATCCCGCCTGAAAGCTTTTCTAATAGTGCTGTAACTAATAGGCTTATCGGGAGCTATCAACTTACGAGAATCCTTTCCCTTAGAGATGGGTCTAAAAATCAGATCCCTGGAATCTGGAGGAATTTTAAATTTGGTAAGATACTTTTTGAGGAGCTTGACAGGACACGCGGGACTAGGGAGCTCAGAAATAATTACTTCGTCTCCCCGACGAAGCTGGTCGTTCTTTCTTTTAGGGACTTTAATAACCATGAAACCCTCGTGAAAGAAAATGTCATTCCTCCTTACCCTGGAGACATCGTCGAACCTAAAGAAGCCGGCAAATGACAAAACATACAAGGTAATATTGCGCAATTCAAGAGGGTTTTCAAGGTTAGAACGGCTAATAATATCATGAATAACACTAGATGAGATAGGCTCCCTGCGGTTAAGAGTGGCAGTACCGATCATTCTTTGAGGCAGACCTGACGGCCTCGACAATAGGGTTATCCTTGGGGGAGGGGATACCAGCCATACTATGTGCCCACTTTATGCCGTAAAAGGAAGAATCAATTACACTAGGGGAATGGGATTGCTCAATAAGGTGTTGCAAGTACAATGCAACGTGAAAGGGTTTAGCGGGGAAAACATTCCCGCCAAACGTACTAATGGCGAAGTCCTTTTACTTGCGGTAAGCGCGGTGGTACAGCAGGGATGTACTGTTGGCCTTTGAGGACAGTATTGTCGTCTTCAATCTCTCAGCTAACCCTTGGATGGGACCGTCTGACAGAGCGTCCTGACCAAGTCCCAAAAACCGGATTGGAAGATATCTGGAGGGTACAAAAATAGGCGAGACGTACTGAGAAAAACCGATAACAGGAACAAAGGCAAACCAAAAACAGACGGGGGAAATGACAGGAATAAACGAACACATAAAAATGTAACAAATAAATAAACCTTTTATTACGTGGAAAGTATAATACCACGGTGAGACCAAACAAAGGCCTACATGAAAACATAGTGGACAGTTCGCGCAAAGGCGTGCAAAAACTTAACTAAAGTAGCGTCTAATTACAAGAGTCACACTTTCCATAAGGCAAAGTGCAAAACTCCTAGCGACATAAAGGGGGCCTGGGACAGCGAAAGTCGACTCGCAGAGCAGCGACATCAAAATCAAGGGGTCTGGTGCCAAAAAGGGAATTACAGGCTTTCCCTTTGACAAATAATCCCTGGAACTTGGGCAAGTAGACCCAGTCAATAACGAATCTGCTCCAGTGCGCACCATCTGTTGTGCAGACGTTCCAGAAGAACGACGACTTCCATAGCGGTAAAATTAGGGTACCTCTAGCAAGACACACTTCTATGTGTTTGAGAACTCTGACAATTAGACAAACCGGGGGACAGAGCCAATTGTTGTCGTATCCCCAGTCCTGAGAAAAGGCGTCCACTGCCTCACAGCCGGGCTGAAGAAAAAACCGGGAATTAAACCCTGGCAACTTGGTATTGTAACTACAGGCGAATCTATCGACGCTATGCGGTCCCCAGTGATCATTAATACTCTGGAAAACGAAATCATTAATAGCATAATCGTCGAAATCAACAAACTTGCTGATGGAGTCGGCTCTGACATTAAGATCTCTAGGGATCCATCTGGCATCAAGAGAAATGCGATACCTGAGGCAAATCTGAAAGGCTTCGAGAGCTAACGCCTGGAGATCCAGCTTCCTGCTGCCGTTGAGAAGAATAGACTCGACATTCTGGTTGTCAGAATACCAGGTGAACCTTGCGTTGGACAAAAGATCTGCAAAGGCCTCCAAGACGAGACAAACGGCCTTAAGCTCTCTCCAAGTAGAACTTTGCACTTTTTCCTCGGGAGACCAATTCTGATAAAAAAACCAAATCGGAGTCGAACACGACAAACGCACCACAGGCTGAGTCGGAAGCATCGGAGAAACTAACTCGGACCGGTAGCGATTGTACGCCCCAATAAACTCTACCATAATTGAGGAAATTGACATTGTTAGCCCAAAAGTTAATCTCCGAAATGGAATCATCCGACAAGAAAACTTCACTATCCCAGGAAAAGCCAGAATTAACCACTGAAAAGAGATGCCTGATCATAATACGGGTCACTGACCCAACGCAAGAAGAAAGTGAAATGATCTGGCCCGCAACGCTAGCAACGCTTTTGACGTGAACCTTACAAATGAGACTGTTGGGAAGACAATGTCTGCAAAGACCCGAGGTCGGAAGTCAATTTGGCGATGCGTTCATCGGTGGCCTGAACAGAGCCATCAATGGTATTAAGAACAACTCCTAGCCATGTAATAACTTGAACTGGTTCCTAAATGGACTTTTCCTAATTGGGGACGAAACCAGACTTAAGTAAATCAGAATGAACGGCTAAGCTGTGAATTTTGGCGGAAACTTTATCAATTCCCCCTCCAAGGCCGTCGTCCAGGAAAATGGCAATGGGAAAGCCCCGACTTCTCCAAGATTTTTGAAGCGGTTTGAGAATCTTCGTGAAAATGAAAGGAGCAGAAGAGAGGCCGAACGGAAGAACGCAAAACTGAAAGTATCTGAACTGCCTAGTGCCAAAGTCCCAAGCAAATGCAAGGAATTTGCGGTGCTCTGGGAAAATTTCAATATGATGGTACCCGGACTTCAGATCAAATTGAAATAAATAATAGTCCTTGTCAAAAATCTGAGTGGCCACGGACAAGACTTCACACTTGAACTTTTGCTTGTAGAGAAAAGTGTTCACATGTCTCAGATCTAAGATCAGTCTTTGTTTACCCGAACTACGTGTAGAAACGGAGAGCGCATTAATTATGTCCGGAGCGCAAAAAATTTCTTTGACAAGGTTAAGCTTGAATAGGTCATTAACAGCTTCAGTCACAAAAGAACTGTTGTTACGTGCAGAGGCATAAGATTGTTAGCTTTGGAGAAAGGTGTGGGAAGATGAAAAAGAAAAGGAATCTTATAGCCCTGGATAATGACATTCAGGGTGAACTGAGAAACTTCTAACGAACGCCAAAAGTCAATGCATCCTCGAAGTCTTCCACGAACTGAGGGCTGATCGGAAGGATCAATATCAGCAAAACATTGTTGATCTTTAAACGAGCTTAAAACTAGAGGGAGAACATTGCAAGAAATTGGTTCGGAACTGGAATCAGGCTGACTATCGCTCAAAGCTTCCAAAATAAAATCATTACAATCAAAACAAGACAGGACTACACCTGATAAATCCTGCTCATCTAGTCACTTTGAAGTTGGAGAGCCGGACTGCTTTGTCATCGCGGGGCAGCAAGCACGCCAAAGGCCGGTCTTTCCACAAGCGAAGCAAGTGCCAATGTTGGGGCGACGCGGCAGGAAACCAGAACTGGCAGTGGCTGGCTGGTGGGACTGAGATTGGAATTGGGAACTTGGAGACGAAACCGGCCCGCGGGGTGGTGAAAGTCTTTTGGTTGCAGCCATTGTTGAAGACTTCTTCCTCTTTCGAGAGGAAATAACAGCACGGGCGCGTCTCTCAACACTGTAGATGCGTTTCTCGTCCTCCGAATCATCTGCTAGATCGTGTTGTTTTTATTCTTCGACCGTACTCCAACCGTATTCAGACTTGTCAGCAAGAAGAATAATTTTTTGCCGTTCCACGAGCAATTTTTCACCTTCTTCCAGGTCGGACTTCACTTCCTCAAGGTTGGACTTTTCGGCGGCGGACTTGACGCTGTCGAAGGTCTCCGCAAGTTTGAGATTGAACCTATACTGGTCTTCGTTGGCTTTTCTTTTAAACTTGGGCGGTTCTTGGAATTTCAATTTCTTGATCTCTTCGCGGGTCTCTTTCATTTGCTGCTCTGTCGAAGTTTCGTTGGCATGCTTAATTTGACCAGCAGTGTCCATGAGCAGCTCCTTAAAGGAGGCTATTAACTGATGGTTGTTGGCTTGAATTAGGTCGGACACTTCGTCTTTGGTAACCGACATTTCACACGGCAAAGGGAATAAATTAAACAAAACGAACGGAAAGAACGCGGTTGGTTCTCAAGCCTAGATGACAACCACGTGTTATACCCGGTCTTATATACCCCTACATCCCTACCCATGATGCCCCGGCCTGAAACCCAGGCCCTTGTTGTATCTCGTGCCGTCAAAATAGTTATTTCAGCCTTATTCGCAAGCTCACTCGTCGGAAATAACATTTCGCTTTACTGAAAGAAACAAGCAGATTGAATTTGTCATAAGGAGAAAAATACTTTTATATCGATAATAAGTACTTGACTCTAACAATTAATCAAATTTGTGGTCGTGAAAGAAACCACCTAAACGCCTTATAACTATTAGTAAACTTACTATATTACGCCGACAATTGGTCAACAGCCAAAACATACATGAAATCGAAGCGACATATAGATCAGTGCCCGGTTGTTCAAACAACGGATAAGTCGCTGTTGGGCGGATAAAAATTTATCCACTTGCGGCATTCCGGTTGTTGGAAGTTTGTTTGGATAACGTTATCCATTCGCTATCTAGTGGACAAAGCTAGCCACATCAAGCTAAGTCGTATAACTTTTTATGCACTGGAAAAAAAAATTGAAAAACAGATATGACTGTTCGAATAATCAACCATTTAGTCACTCAACTAACATACCAACTAACTAACGAACTACCCGGAAAACCTGCAGTTAACTGCTCCTAATGAAACGCAACATAAAATACATGCGGACCGCCGTGGAAACAGAATTGCTTTATCTATGGCGTCAAGAGATATGTACTTGATCTTTTTATCATTTTAATTTATAATCTTTCATCAACTTCAATTGGTATGATAGTAATACAAATAAAACCGTAAGTCTTAGGGCAAGTCGTCGAGCGATTTAACCCTCGGACGTACAAGCAAACTCATACCCCCACCGTGGTACAGGGGAAAGTAGTTGGATCCCCTTGCGGCTTCGTTACGTTACAGCATTTTGAAAAGTTTTTATCTTTAATAGATAGCCTGTTATTTGGTCTACAAGAAGATGTTAATATTTTGGAATACATATGCAGATAACGCTGCTGGGGATTAGTGACATCATCCAATATGGGGGACCTTTTTAGAGTTTCACTATTATTTCATTTTTTCCCTGAAAATTTAAAATTTCACCCAGGAAATACCCTTTTCGACAGCTTAGCATCATTATTGTGCTTCACAACTACTTCTGGTTCAGAATATGGCTTAATATGGCTCAACGAATTTAAAATTTCAGTTCTTTCCGGTAAACCACCTCTCAATTTTTATTTAATATCTCATGATATCTATGAGCTGAAATTCCCGGCGAATATATGTCTCAAAAATAAACGAATCGCTACTGAAATGGAGAGGTACCCAGTGAAAATTCTCTTGAAATAGTAAAAAAATCCGAGATCATCCCCCACCCCCGCCCCTGTGACGTGAGTCCAGCGGTTTCCCTTAAGACACACCACAACAGGAGGAAAAAAACAAAACGTGACATACAAACTCCTTCCCACTATCACACAACACACCACCATGAATTAAAACAACTTATATTTAATTGAACAGAAAAAAAATAAGTGTAAACACGGCAAAAAAAAAAATTACTAAGACAACGTAACCTCTAAAGATAATAGTAATAAATTACAAGAATATTTTAAAAGTAAAATTACGTACTAAATTCAATCCTACAATTAAATCTAAGTATTTACAAGAATATTTACACTATATAAGGTTACACTCAGTCCTGTTCTTTTCTGTACTTTTCCAACTGACCACACCTTCCTGACGCGTAACCGCACCGCCAACCAAACACAACGAACGAACCGCAACTTTGCCAAATGACCTCTTCTTACTTCTTCTTCTCAAACTCCTTTTTCTTGAAACTCCACTTTCGCTCCTAACTACATACTGCTTTAACAGTGCTGTCTTCGTTTCTTTCCACGGACGCCAAGGACACACCACAGCTCACTCGCACGCCGTGTGGACTGAACGGTTTGTAGCTGAGTTTCTACGACTCTCCTCTGCACCTCTCTCGCTTAGGCGGCACCCGACAAGAGAATTTAGCCGTGAAAGATGCCTCTCCCCTGCTAACGACTTTTAGCAGTGAATAAGCACTCTTCTCAATCTCCTTCCTAAACTTCTTCTTCACAAACCAGAACCTTTTCCTTCGTGTGTTATACGCACCGGACCGAACCTTCAACTTTTTTTCACGTTTTGAAACTTACATTTATATATGAATACTAAATGTTTAACAATTAACACTTTACATGCATACTTATTCAAAAACACGGTATCTTACAACATTCCTACATTTGCAGCACTATACTAAATTAACACTGAAAGAACAATAAACTTACAAGCTTTTTTTAAAATGAGGGACTAAGTTACAATACAGCTCTAATTACGAACTACACTACAATGTTGAAAAAACACTAGATAATTAACACTAGGACCATACGAAATACTAAAACCCGAAAAACTGAAACAAAAAGCTAAAAAACAAAAACAAATCATCACAGCCCCCTTTGTACGTCCAAGGGTTAAGCTTCTTTTAAAACTATATTTCAATTTAAAGGCAATAAAAGCCAACCTTTTGTACTGTCATTTCCAGAACATGTCCATCGGATGTTCAAAGGCAAAGAATAATACTCCGACAGGAAAGTTTATAACGAATGGTTCCATATCAAACTCTTCCCCCACTGAGACGGACATTTGGTTTTCTACTCCACAGGCATGCGCGGTTGACTAAATTCGTGACTGTGTATGTCAGTATGGGTTGGCAAAAATCCAAAGAGATTTCGGGAGGAATTAATTCTAATACCAGCAGTTAAAGGGAACCTCCACTCTTACAACAAATTGACGCTAAATTGTAGGCACTAAATAAAAGATTTCAAATTTTGTTTTAACTGTGGAGATAACATTTAAGTGTACAAAAAATGGATATCATTATCACCTATTTTCGCATTTACATTTCCCGGACGCAGTTATTTTGGATTTGATGACGTGTAATGGATGCCCTATTGTTTACCACAAAGGATTTTCTGCTTCATTTGCTTCCTGGCAATAGCTGCAACCATTGCAGGTTATCAAATTCAAAATGGGCGCGCTCGGGAAGCGAAAATAGGCGATAATTATATCGATGTTTTTTGTAGACTTAAATGCTATATCCACGTTTCAAAACAAAATTTGAAAGGTATTAATTATTCCCAACAATTTAGCGTGAATCATTGACTTTTTCCATCTCGGATCTCTTTCACTTTAATGTCATAGTATAAAAGAGTAAAAAATCTCTTTTACGGCTTGAGCTTGCAATTTGAGGAACGGAGGAGATGGGATTCCACAATAATTTCCTTTTCTTTGTAAGGAAGCGGTGTTTATGCCACCATAAAAATCCGTGGGAGATCGAGAGCAAATCCTTCTTTATCGTGAAATTTCGTTTTCACACTCACTTAATATTATCGTCGCGATAGCAAATATCCATGTACACCGACAGAGGGAGCAACTTCAAATGAGTAAAATTGCCAACTTTGAAAGTTATACCCCTTAAAACAATGAAGATGTAAAGGAAAGATTTCCGCACAGCCAGATACGTTAATTATGTATACATTTTGTGACTCAAACTCTATTCTTGCTCGCCGTTTTTGGAACAGGGCTAGTATGACAGTGATGCATGTACAGTTAATGCATGGGGCTATGCAGAAATCTTTCCAGATATAAAACTCGAAAGCCGCTCGAAAATCTATGCCCGACGTGCGCGACGTTCTTGTCAGAAATTTGACCTTCATCGCGGGCTGTACTGAATAAGCCCGAATCTTTGCTATTTTGAAGGTCACGACTACCAAACTTGGCTACCTCACTACCTCTCAAGGTGCTTTCTTTAGCAATACCGATAATAAGTACAAGAAACGCTTATAATTTCCAGAGCTGGCCGCCGATTTTTCTCGCACAACTTTCACCGATGCAAACACAAGGCAATATGACGACAAACTATGTGTAGCAATTTTGAAGAGCCATTTCCCGAAGTTAAATCGCTCAAACGTAGACAAGTTTGGAATCACAAAAAATGTCGTTTTCAATTGAATCGGTGCATTTATAATGTGCGCTTGCGCAGACGATATTTTGCCCTAGATCCCGCGCAGAGTCGCCTGAAGGGCTAGTAAGCCCAAAAACCTGTACGAAAAACAACCCCGAAATGCCTTAAAACTATCTGAATATTAAGCTAAGATGTTAAAGTTTTTAATCCCGGAGGTGAGTTTAGGTCTTTTAAAGCGGTATACGAATGACACAATAAAAGGTGTCAAATCTACGCTCGATTTGAATCAGCCATATTAGTGGGCGTGGCCGTGTAATTCAATATGAAAAGGTGAAGGTTGTGGGATGTGGTGTCTAGTTAATCTGAAAGCCACTCATTGCATTGGCAACTAAGGCCATGTGGTAGCAGGCGTTACCAATTAAATAGACCAAATAATTAGCAGCATGGAAAGCTCTTTTGGTAGACTTAAGGTGTAATGCCCGCTACCACGTGACCTTAGTTCCCAACGAGTGGCTTTCAGCTTTACCACAAGCTTCACATTTTCACTGCTTGTTTTATTCATGAGCATGAGCAATTTCATACTTGAGCATGCGTACTAGCTATGCCATGCTATTGAGGCCTAACAAGGCCGAAACAACTGTCCAATAACATGGCTGCTAATGCTCAAACTCAAACTTTAATTGGTAGACTCGAGGGTTAATGGCCACTGCCAAGTGGCCTTAGTGCCCAATGAGTGGCTTTCAGCTTACCTAGACACATTTATTTGGGAAGTATTCGTCTAATTTAATATGAGGCTATTGATACGGGAGACTTTGATATGTTCATCAAGCCTACCCTGCTATACAAGTGAAATTTCGAGAAAGAAAAAGATAAATAATACATTTGTTTTAAGCTTGAATCAATGCGTTCCTTCATCCTTCAGTAGACGACAGGGCTTTAAAGGAGGAAACTAAATTACAACAGATATAAAAACGAAAAGCTTAGTATTAGGGTCGATGTATTGAAATGGAAAACTGTCACTGTAAAAGCTTCCGAGATAGGGCGAGCTTATTTACAGAATTTCTAATACAAAAATTTTAACCACACGCAGCCCCATGCATTAATCTCACTCGGTATACAAGTTGCATTCTATGAAATAGCTTTTATAAGTTGAGAGTTTTTTCGGCAGTCTTTAAAATAATTCTGGGTTCTTTAGGGGGCAGTTGGCTTTATTTCTCTATCTTCCAGGTTCCACGTCTTCCGTCATTTTCTTGCCATGTCATCCGTCGTAATTCAGTAAAGAAAAGGTGACTGGTTTTCACCATGGCAATGGACCGGATAGTGATTTATCGGTGGATAGTTATTCATCGCCTAATTCAGGCTTTGTGCACTGCGACGTTTTATCCACTGGATAACTATCCTGTGGATAGCAGTTTTATCCGGTGCATAGGATTAACCAGTGGCAAACGTTTTCCGCTCTTTGAACAACAGGAGCCAGTTGCAGTCTTTGAAGTAAACTGTCAATGCATTTATCCAAGGCTCTTGATCTTTAATTTCAGCGAAGTTATCAACGTCTTTTTGTCTCCAAAATTCAAAGTACGGATGCCGAAGTACATCTCTGCTATCGTCTCTTGCTAATAACTCAGAGCGTCAACCCCGCACCTGAGGTCTGACTCGTAAGCGATCACCTCCCGTAAGCGAATGCCTACGCAAAAGCATGAATACTCTGCTTTCCACTGATCCCCAAACCGCGAACAATAAAATAGCAAATAATTCCAGGTCTAATAATGCACATGTTTAAGCATATCAACGGGAAAAGTCCAAAGCCTGCTGTAAAACCATACCTCTGACGACGAACTGACAAACTTTTGTACTTCTTGTAAAGAGAAGCCAGGCTGAGAGACGCTTCTGTCAGTTCTGGATACGCAGTCAGGTACACACAGTGCAAGTGAGCTCAGTTCATCTTGATCAATGCTTCCCAGTTTGTACGATCTTTCGAAACAAATTGAAGTCAAGTCTGCAAATAAGGATTACTTTCCATGCAAGGGATCACAAGAGGCCATAATAAGTTGCGGCAGTAAGAGAGTCTCTCCAGAAATCCCTTTGGATTCAATCTGTGCTTTACAGTTAAAAATGAAGAATTTTCTTGTAATTCTCTGGGAGATTATACTGCATTTTGTCGGAATTCCTGCAGTCATAAACCCTGTGCATGATTTGTATTTCTACAGTCTTATTGTTTGTATGGTAGGGGCCCAAAATTCCATTATACTGTTCAAAGCTAAAAAGCCAAAATCCGTAAATGGTGCCATAGTTCTCCACCCGGGTAAGTACATTTAACTGCCCCCCAACCATGATGGACTGCTAAATGGATTACCAAAATAGACTACCCTCAATTACCTACCTTGAAAAAAAATTACTAAAGCTTGGTTGTTTTGACTCGATTGAGCGCAATCTTTGCCATCTTGTTGTTGTTGTTTTTTGTTTTAAATGCTGGTGGACAGCTGTTCTGCAGGCTCATTCATTCGTTGCGCGTGATGGTTGACACGTTGGATGGCTAGTCAGAGACAGGCTACCAGCTCATATACCTGCTGTACCTTATATAGTCAATGAACCCGTCAGCAAATAAAGAAAACTGAATAAAACTAGCGGCTATTAACCGGCGGCCATTAAAAATCGTCTCAAAGCAGAATTAACGAGTAGAAATTACGAAACTGGAACCAAAATAAAAATGAAGTGCATTGTTGAGAATTGTTAGAACGACAAAGACTAATGCTGGCATCTTGTCTAACAAATTTTGTTGCAGCGCTGTGAAAATTTTCTAAGCTGTTAATGTTCAACTTATAACTAAACACTTTCATGTACTGAAATACCGCAAGAGTTAAATAATTTAAATAATAGACGTTGCAAGTCTGAAAATTCATGGGCAAGTCTATTTAAAACAAAGTGAACAGCCACTATTTCAGCAAAGGTTACAGCGGCATTCGCTATTAAAAATTTATTGTGACGATCGACATTAAAAGTTTTTAAAAACTAAAAATTAACACAAGTTGAAAATATTATCTGATCTGCAGTCGATGCAACGTATTAATCACCGGCTTAAAACTTTCGATCCTTACAAATACTGTCAGTATTTTTTGTAAAAACGAGAAAGATCGGTCTTCTTCTTGTTTTTGTTATTCTGTTCGGCTGCGGGACCAGTTTTTGTGCCACGCATCACATTTGTCTTGATTATCCCTCCTATATCTTGTTTCTGACTAGGTTTAGCGAGACCATTTTCCACTCCATCAAAATAAATCGATATTGTGTCTTCATTTTGATGAAATTCGCACATGGGGCCGTTGTTTTGATGGATTACAATTGGATTCCTTCGGCTTGTACATCTACGTGAAAGCCGTTCCTCCCGCTTTGAGCAACGATTGAATTTTTTTTTTTTTGCGAAACCACTGCCATTTACAACTATTCAGAGCAATTAAACTCAGCACTTTTTCCAAAACGACCCTAAAGTGAAGCTTCCACGCTGTCCTCGGACAGTTTCATGGACAGTTTCATGGACAGTTTCATCCGACCTTCCCAAAAACGTTGGAACACAACCAAACGTTTCCCACCCTTTTTGATTCGTCATGTGATGGCCAAATACTTCCTTTTTTCGGTTTTCTCTTCTCTGGGTTCCTTCAGTTTCGAGTTTATTTTAAGATTCTCAATTATTCGTTGTAGAGTTTTGAATGAAACAATTATTCTACTAGGTCTTGCTGGATATGAAATGGTTATAACAAACTCGGCGCTACGCGCTTTGTTGGTTATTTATCACTTCATATTCAGCACGCCCTCGTAGCATATTGTTAAATATTTATGCAAAACAAAAACAACAATTATAAGCTGTTTTGTCAAGCTTCTAAAAATCTTTATTTTGTCGTACGAGCTCTCTGTAGATAAATTTTGAAGAACTAGTTTAATTTTTTCACATCGGTAGTCTGAGGGTCCCTTATACCCCTCTGCAAAATGCATTCACGTAAAAATATTGGGACTTTTCACGCGTCACGGATAATTCCCAATATAGTTTCACGTTCACGCAGAAACTGAGTAATTCGCGCTTTACATTAAATTAAAAAACAAGTTCACGGATTAATGTTTCCCATCGAGTAACCAGTTTAGGCTGTTTACACTCCAAAGGAAGCTCGTTCTACTTGTAATCTCAATGTCGCTAGGTCTGAAAGGACTTTAAACGGCTCTTTGCAGACGATTTTCTAAACAAATGCTAGGGTATGGGCAATACCCCTAATGACACTAAGGCTCATACTGCAGAACCTGTACTTGACTTTGAAGGTTGTAAACCACTCGGCTGCTATTAGGCGATTGACGACTTAGTACAGTACCAAGGATTAAAAAAATTCGTAGCAACAAGAATAGCGTGGGGCTGTCATGGAGTCTATCACTGTTGCCAACAATCTTATACGATCTTTCAGTCAGTATACTAAACCGGGAGTTTTTCGCGAGAAATTATTGGCTGCTCAAACTCGGTATAGTAAGTGCTATTCACCACGGAGCAGTTTGATCGTTTGCGAGTGAAGTTCATAATTGTTGACGGGAATAAATGAGTTAAAATGACCATTTTTAGCTCATGGATGACGTAGTCATGCCATGAGGTATAGGTGGCACTTTGATGTCACTCACTCACTCACTCACTCACTCACTCACTCACTCGATTCTGATTAATTTATTCATTAAACTTGGATGAGACATTTCTTCTGTGCCTCCCCTAATAAGTGTTGTATTTGTCCCCGCAGTCCTCTTTGCTCAAGGTTTTCAAGTTTCAGGGGGTAGTAGAAATGCGTAGATTCTTGCTCGACTGTTTATGTGTCATGAAGTGAAGATCAGAGCATGTGAAGATTGTAAAGCGGAGGATTTTTCGTCCGATCCTCCTAGTCTCGAATATACCTTTGTGGAGTTGGAAAGTGAAAAGCTAATACGATTAAGTACACAAGCTGCGAGAACTGAAGATGGCAATTGACGAGCATTGCCGCTGATATCTTAAAAGCGATGATGAAATTGCTTTTCCTATCGACGATTTTTCTTGTCACCCGAAGGAAGAATGCAGCAGGGAGGAATGAATGTCTTAATAATCAAAACAAGTTATTTCGATGCCACTAGCACCGAATGGCACGGATGGAGTTCACGACAAGAGAACAGAGAGAAAACAACCCCAAAAGCATATGTATATATAACTAGTAATAATCAAAGCTCAGAAAGTGCGTTCGAAGTGATGCAAGTGAAACAAGAAATTCTGCGAGAATTAGAAGCGGCCTTTTTGACCATCCGAGCCGGATTAATGCACAGGATAAGTTCAAATTGATCGTAATTCAATTTTTGGCACCTTTCAGTTGGCATGACAGTCAATTCCTCACTCCGAATGATCAAGAATTTAAAATTCAATGCGGCGTTCAAGGAAGGTATTGGTGGCCTGGTGGGTTAATTCGCTCTGTTCGTAATGTACTAACAGCCTGGGGTCGGGGGTTCAAACCTTGACAACGTGAAGTTTTTTTTTCTTTGATCTTTTTTTTTTTCTATTCCTTTTCACTTGTTTTTCTTTTTTCTTTTGTCAACGCTTAAGCTGTAAACCTATTTTGCAATTTAACACGGAAAAGTACTCAACCGATTCTATGGATATTCGCTACGCGACAAACCAAGACCAGCTGAAGCTTGACAAAACACTGGCACTTCGATTTGTTTGACAATTTCAAAGAAAGCGAACAATTTGGTATAAATCTGAGTCTTCGATCCGTTGACCAGTTTCTCGACGGTAACCGATATCTCAATACAACTAAGGTATGTTTAAACAACGCCACGCAAAAGAGCTGTGTTGGTTGATTTCACTTCCGGTAGTACTTCCGGTATTGCACCATCACTAACTCGGTCAATATTTGTTTATCTTCAAAACCGGGTCAAAAGAAACGCTCAAATAAATTCATTTCCTATAATTCTGACTAAACATTTCTTTTTGAAAGGATTTCGCCATTTCCGTCTCTGATCCCTGTATTTTATGGCCACCAAAATCTACAAGTTCAGTTTAGAAACATTTACAGTCTTCCCTATAGCTTTAGTTAAGTCATCGGTGTTGTGAAATACTGCTCAAAATAAACGCTTTCAAATAAATTCCTTTCCTACTGAATGTACATTGGAGTAATTGAATTCTGACAAAACATTTCTTTCCTCTGTAACCCTTGAGCATTGAAGGGCTTATAAAGAGACGATGTGTGACCGACCTAATGACTTTATTTACTACAAAATTCTCCAATAAACGTAAAAGGTGTCTCATTAGCGCAATCGGTTAAGGGACTGAGGTTGGGATCTGA
>JAEMWC010000569.1:340000-402500 GCA_016490735.1 Pachyseris speciosa | reverse complement strand
GATCGTAATTCAATTTTTGTCACCTTTCAGTTGGCATGACAGTCAATTCGTCACTCCGAATGATAAAGTATTTAAAATTTAACCGTGGGTTTAAGGAAGACTTTGGTGGCCTGGTGGGATAGCACGCTCTTTTCGCATTGTAATGACAACTTATGGTTGATGGTTCCAGCCTCCGCCAAGTGAAGTTTGTTTTTTCTTTGATCTCTTTTTTTTTTTTCTATTCCTTTTCACTTGTTTTTCTTTTTTCTTTTGTCAACCCTTAAGCTGTAACCCTATTTTGCAATTTAACACGGAAAAGTACTCAACCGATTCTATGGATATTCGCTACGCGAGAAACAAAGGCCAGCTGAAGCTTCACAAAACACTGGCACTTCGATTTGTTCGACAATTTCAAAGAAAGCGAACAATTTGGTATAAATCTGCGTCTTCGATCCGTTGACCAGTTTCTCGACGATAACCGAAATCTCAATACTACTAATGAATGTTGAAGTCAATATTTGTTTATCTTTAAAACCGGGTCAAAAGGAACGCTCAAATAAATTCATTTCCTATAATTCTGACTAAACATTTCTTTTTGAAAGGATTTCGCCATTTCCGACTCTGACCCCTGTATTTTATGGCCACCAAAATCTACAAGTTCAGTCTAAAAACATTTACGGTCTTCCGAAAAGCTTTCGTTAAGTCATCTGTGTTGTGAAATGCTACTCAAAATAAACGCTTTCAAATAAATTCCTTTCCTACTGGATGTACATTGGAGTAATTCTATTCTGACAAAACATTTCTTTCCTCTGTAACCCTTGAGCATTGAAAGGCTTTTAAAGGGACGATGCGTGACCGACCTAATGACTTTATTTACTACAAAATTCTTTAATAACCGCAAGAAATGTCTCCTTAGCGCAATCGGATAAGGGACCGAGATTGGGATCCGAAGGTCGCGAGTTCAAGTCGCGGCGCCGCAATTAGAATATTTATCTCTTTACTTATAACATTGTTTCTTCCTCTGGCCGAGAGGGGCACGGGCCTCTCGGCGGACACCACGACAAAAAAAACTAAAAAAAAAAAAAACGGGTAATTTAAGAAGCGGCTCGTCGCTAAGCGACGGCCGCTTAACAAGAAATTCTGCGAGAATTAGAAGCGGCCTTTTTGACCATCCGAGCCGGATTAATGCACTTTGTCACCTTTCAGTTGGCATGACAGTCAGTTCGTCACTCTGAATGATAAAGAATTTAAAATTCGGTTATGCGTTAGAGAAGGTTTTGGTGGCCTGGTGGGTTAATGCGCTCTTTTCGTACTGTATTGACAGCTTAGGGTCGGTGGTTCAAGCCTCAACAGAGTGAAGTTTTTTTTCTTTGATCTCTTTTTATTTCTATTCCTTTTCACTTGTTTTTCTTTTTTCTTTTGTCAACGCTTAAGCTGTAAACCTATTTTGTAATTTAACACGGAAAAGTAGTGAACCGATACTATGGATATTCCCTACGCGACAAACCAAGGCCAGCTGAAGCTTGACAAAACACTGGCACTTCGATTTGTTTGACAATTTCAAAGAAAGCGAACAATTTGGTATAAATCTGAGTCTTCGATACGTTGACCAGCTTCTCTACGATAACCGATATCTCAATACTACCAAGGTATGTTCAAACAACGCCACGCAAAAGAGCTGTATTTCACTTCCGGTATTGCACCATCACTAGTACTTCCGGTATTGCACCATCACTAACTCGGTCAATATTTTGGGCCAAAAGGAACGCTCAAATAAATTCATTTCCTATAATTCTGACTAAACATTTCTTTTTGAAAGGATTTCGCCATTTCCGACTCTGACCCCTGTATTTTATGGCCACCAAAATCTACTAGTTCAGTTTAAAAACATTTACGGTCTTCCGAATAGCTTCAGTTAAGTCATCGGTGTTGTGAAATACTGCTCAAAATAAACGCTTTCGAATAAATTCCTTTCCTACTGGATGTACATCGGAGTAATTTAATTCTGACAAAACATTTCTTTCCTCTGTAACCCTTGAGCATTGAAAGGCTTTTAAAGAGACGATGCGTGACCGACGTAATGACTTTATTTACTACAAAATTATCTAGTGATCGCAAGAGATGTCTCATCAGCGCAATCGGATAAGGGATTTAAAGGTCACGAGTTCAACTCCGGGCGCCGTTATTAGAAAACTTATTTCTTTACTTTATGTAAATGTTTCTTCCTCTGGCTGAGAGGGGCACGGAACGCTCAAATAAATTCATTTCCTATAATTCTGACTAAACATTTCTTTTTGAAAGGATTTCGCCACTTTCGACTCTGACCCCTGTATTTTATGGCCACCAAAATCTACAAGTTCAGTTTAAAAACATTTACGGTCTTCCGAATAGCTTTAGTTAAGTCATCAGTGTTGTGAAATACTGCTCAAAATAAACGCTTTCAAATAAATTCCTTCCCTACTGATTGTACATTGGAGTAATTCAATTCTGACAAAACATTTCTTTCCTCTGTAACCCTTGAGCATTGAAAGGCTTTTAAAGAGACGATGCGTGACCGACGTAATGACTTTATTTACTACAAAATTCTCTAGTAACCGCAAGAAGTGTCTCCTTACCGCAATCGGATAAGGGACCGAGATTGGGATCTTAAGGTCGCGAGTTCAAGTCGCGGCGCCGCTATTAGAAAATTAAGTGCTTTACTTATGTCATTGTTTCTTCTTCTGGCCGAGAGGGGCACGGGCCTCTCGGCGGACACCACGACAAAAAAAACTAAAAAAAAAAAAAAAAACGGGTAATTTAAGAAGCGGCTCGTCGCTAAGCGACGGCCGCTTAACAAGAAATTCTTCGAGAATTAGAAGCGGCCTTTTTGACCATCCGAGCCGGATTAATGCACTTTGTCACCTTTCAGTTGGCATGACAGTCAATTCGTCACTCTGAATGATAAAGAATTTAAAATTCGGTTATGCGTTAGAGAAGGTTTTGGTGGCCTGGTGGGTAAGTGCGCTCTTTTCGTACTGTACTGACAGCCTAGGGTCGGTGGTTCAAGCCTCAACAGAGTGAAGTTTTTTTTCTTTGATCTCTTTTTTTTTTCTATTCCTTTTCACTTGTTTTTCTTTTTTCTTTTGTCAACGCTTAAGCTGTAAACCTATTTTGTAATTTAACACGGAAAAGTAGTGAACCGATACTATGGATATTCGCTACGCGACAAACCAAGGCCAGCTGAAGCTTGACAAAACACTGGCACTTCGATTTGTTTGACAATTTCAAAGAAAGCGAACAATTTGGTATAAATCTGAGTCTTCGATACGTTGACCAGCTTCTCGACGATAACCGATATCTCAATACTACCAAGGTATGTTCAAACAACGCCACGCAAAAGAGCTGTATTTCACTTCAGGTATTGCACCATCACTAGTACTTCCGGTATTGCACCATCACTAACTCGGTCAATATTTTGGGCCAAAAGGAACGCTCAAATAAATTCATTTCCTATAATTCTGACTAAACATTTCTTTTTGAAAGGATTTCGTCATTTCCGACTCTGACCCCTGTATTTTATGGCCACCAAAATCTACCAGTTCAGTTAAAACATTTACGGTCTTCCGAATAGCTTTAGTTAAGTCATCGGTGTTGTGAAATACTGCTCAAAATAAACGCTTTCGAATAAATTCCTTTCCTACTGGATGTACATCGGAGTAATTTAATTCTGACAAAACATTTCTTTCCTCTGTAACCCTTGAGCATTGAAAGGCTTTTAAAGAGACGATGCGTGACCGACGTAATGACTTTATTTACTACAAAATTATCTAGTGATCGCAAGAGATGTCTCATCAGCGCAATCGGATAACGCAATCGGGTAAGGGATTTGAAGGTCACGAGTTCAACTCCGGGCGCCGTTATTAGAAAACTTATTTCTTTACTTTATGTAAATGTTTCTTCCTCTGGCTGAGAGGGGCACGGAACGCTCAAATAAATTCATTTCCTATAATTCTGACTAAACATTTCTTTTTGAAAGGATTTTCGCCACTTTCGACTCTGACCCCTGTATTTTATGGCCACCAAAATCTACAAGTTCAGTTTAAAAACATTTACGGTCTTCCGAATAGCTTTAGTTAAGTCATCAGTGTTGTGAAATACTGCTCAAAATAAACGCTTTCAAATAAATTCCTTCCCTACTGGATGTAGATTGGAGTAATTCAATTCTGACAAAACATTTCTTTCCTCTGTAACCCTTGAGCATTGAAAGGCTTTTAAAGAGACGATGCGTGACCGACGTAATGACTTTATTTACTACAAAATTCTCTAGTAACCGCAAGAAGTGTCTCCTTACCGCAATCGGATAAGGGACCGAGATTGGGATCTTAAGGTCGCGAGTTCAAGTGGCGGCGCCGCTATTAGAAAATTAAGTGCTTTACTTATGTCATTGTTTCTTCCTCTGGCCGAGAGGGGCACGGGCCTCTCGGCGGACACCACGACAAAAAAAAAAAAAAAAAAAAAACGGGTAATTTAAGAAGCGGCTCGTCGCTAAGCGACGGCCGCTTAACAAGAAATTCTGCGAGAATTAGAAGCGGCCTTTTTGACCATCCGAGCCGGATTAATGCACAGGATAAGTTCAAGTTGATCGTAATTCAATTTTTGTCACCTTTCAGTTGGCGTGACAGTCAATTCCTCACTCCGAATGATATAGAATTTAAAATTCGATCAACCGTTTAAAGAAGGTATAAATCTGAGTCTTCGATCCGTTGACCAGTTTCTCGACGATAACCGATATCTCAATACCACTAAGGTATGTTCAAACAACGCCACGCAAAAGAGCTGTGTTGGTTGATTTCACTTCCGGTAGTACTTCCGGTATTGCACCATCACTAACTCGGTCAATTATTTGCTTATCTTCAAAACCGGGTCAAAAGGAACGCTCAAATAAATTCATTTCCAATAATTCTGACTAAACATTTCTTTTTGAAAGGATTTCGCCATTTCCGTCACTGATCCCTGTATTTTATGGCCACCAAAATCTACAAGTTCAGTTGAAAAACATTTACGGTCTTCCGAATAGCTTTAGTTAAGTCATCGGTGTTGTGAAATACTGCTCAAAATAAACGCTTTCAACTAAATTCCTTTCCTACTGAATGTACATTGGAGTAATTCAATTCTGACAAAACATTTCTTTCCTCTGTAACCCTTGAGCATTGAAAGGCTTTTTAAGAGACGATGCGTGACCGACCTAATGACTTCATTTACTACAAAATTCTCTAGTATAAGTAAGTGATGTCTCGTTAGCGCAATCGGATAAGGCAACGAGGTTGGAATCCAAAGGGCGCCAGTTCAAGTCCGGGCATCGCTATTAGAAATTATTTATTTACTTATGCCATTGTTTCTTCCTCTGGCCGAGAGGGGCACGGGCCTCTCGACGGACACCACGACAAAAAAAACTAAAAAAAAACCAAGAAATTCTGCGAGAATTAGAAGCGGCCTTTTTGACCATCCGAGCCGGATTAATGCACAGGATAAGTTCAAGTTGATCGTAATTCAATTTTTGTCACTGACAGTCAATTCGTCACTCCGAATGATGAAGAATTTAAAATTCGAATCGGCGTTTAGCGAAGGTTTTGGTGGCCTAGTGGGTTAGTGCGCTCATTACGTACTGAAAATGTAGTTTAGGGTGGGTGGTTAAAATCTCATAAGAGGTAAGTTTTTTTTTTCTTTGATCTCTTTTTTTTCTATTCCTTTTCACTTACTTTTCTTTTTTCTTTTGTCAACGCTTAAGCTGTAAACCTATTTTGCAAGTTAACACGGAAAAGTACTCAACCGATTCTATGGATATTCGCTACGCGAGAAACCAAGGCCAGCTGAAGCTTGACAAAACACTGGCACTTCGATTTGTTTGACAATTTCAAAGACAGCGAACAATTTGGTATAAATCTGAGTCTTCGATCCGTTGACCGGTTTCTCGACGATAACTGACATCTCAATACCACTAAGGTATGTTCAAACAACGCCACGCAAAAGAGCTGTGTTGGTTGATTTCACTTCCGGTATTGCACCATCACTAACTCGGTCAATATTTGTTTATCTTCAAAACCGGGTCACGAACAATCTCGTTACATGTAAAGTAAATTCAGTGAAAGTTATGGACTTTGTTTAAGATTTCATAGGCCTTATAAATTATTTTAAACGTTGTTACAATTTATCATTCCGGAAAAGAAACACAAATGCCCAAAAAAGATTTTTTTTAAAACTAATGAATTGTGAAACGAAAATAACCATAGACAGGGCACAGTTTTCAAAACTATAATATCTGTCCAATCAGAAGTGCCCGTTCCTACGAGTGAAACAGACAAGAAACATAACTTACACGCGATATCGGGAAAGCAAGCGTTATGCTACTCTGGGTGCCTTTTAGTCAATTAAAAGTTTATACTCTTTACATTATTACGCGAAGTTTAGATACAACGACGCGAGCATCAAGAAAATAATTTCCCACGAGTGAAACAGGCAAAACATAACTTGAAAGCAAGCGTAATGCTCCTCTCGGTGAATTTTAGTCAATTAAAGCTTATACTCTGCATTATTACGCGAAGTTTAGATACAACGACGCGAGCATCGAGAAAATAATTATAATCACGCAAAATAAAACCTGTACACCCTTCTTACCTTTATTCCATACCCAATCATCTGTTGTTCTGAAATACTGCTCAAAACAAACGCTCTCAAATAAATATCCTTCGTTATGGGATGTACACTGGAGTAATTCAATTCTGAGAAAACATTTCTTTTCTCTGTAACCGTTGGGCATTGAAACGGATTTTAAAGAGACGATGCGTGACCGACCTAGTGACTTTATTTACTACAAAATTCCTCGGTCGCCGCAACAGATGTCTCATTAGCGCAGTTGGATAAGGGGCCGAGTTAAGAATTTGATGGTCGCGAGTTCTAATACCGGATCCGGTATAATTAAATTATTTCTTTACTTATGTCATTGTTTCTTCCTCTGGCCGAGAGGGGCACGGGCCTCTCGACGGACACCACGACAAAAAAAAACTACAAAAAAAAAAAAAAACAAGAAATTCTGCGAGAATTAGAAGCGGCCTTTTTGACCATCCGATCCGGATTAATGCACAGGATAAGTTCAAGTTGATCGTAATTCAATTTTTGTCACTGACAGTCAATTCGTCACTCCGAATGATGAAGAATTTAAAATTCGAATCTGCGTTTTGCGAAGGTTTTGGTGGCCTAGTGGGTTAGTGCGCTCATTACGTACTGGAAATGTAGTTTAGGGTGGGTGGTTCAAATCTCATAAGAGGTAAGTTTTTTTTTTCTTGATCTCTTTTTTTTCTATTCCTTTTCACTTGCTTTTCTTTTTTCTTTTGTCAGCGCTTAAGCTGTAAACCTATTTTGCAATTTAACACGGAAAAGTACTCAACCGATTCTATGGATATTCGCTACGCGAGAAACCAAGGCCAGCTGAAGCTTGACAAAACACTGGCACTTCGATTTGTTTGACAATTTCAAAGAAAGAAAGAAAGAAAGAAAGCGAACAATTTGCTATAAATCTGAGTCATGTGTTCGATCCGTTGACCGATTTCTCGACGATAACCGATAAATTATCTCAATACAACTAAGGTATGTTCAAACAACGCCACGCAAAAGAGCTGTGTTGGTTGATTTCCCTTCCGGTATTGCACCATCACTAACTCGGTCAATATTTTTTTATCTTCAAAACCGGGTCACGAACAATCACGTTACATGTAAAGTAAATTCAGTGAAAGTTATGGACTTTCTTTAAGATTTCACTGGCCTTATAAATTATTTTAAACGTTGTTACAATTTATCATTCCGGAAAAGAAACACAAATGCCCAAAAAAGATTCTTTTTAAAACAAATGAATTGTGAAACAAAAATAACCATAGAAAGGGCACAGTTTCAAAACTATAATATCTGTCCAATCAGAAGTGCCCGTTCCACGAGTGAAACAGACAAGAAACACAACTTTTAATACACGCAATATCGGGAAAGCAAGCGTTATGCTACTCTGGGTGCCTTTTAGTCAATTAAAAGTTTATACTCTTTACATTATTACGCAAAGTTTAGATACAACGACGCGAGCATCGAGAAAATAATTATAATCACGCAAAATAAAACCTGTACACCCTTCTGACCTTTATTCCATACCCAATCATCTGTTGTTCTGAAATACTGCTCAAAACAAACGCTCTCAAATAAATATCCTTTGTTATGGGATGTACTCTGGGGTAATTCAATTCTGAGAAAACATTTCTTTTCTCTGTAACCGTTGGGCATTGAAACGGATTTTAAAGAGAGGATGCGTGACCGACCTAATGACTTTATTTACTACAAAATTCCTTGCTCGCCGCAACAGATGTGTCATTAGCGCAATCGGATAAGGGGCCGAGGTAAGAATTTGATGGTCGCGAGTTCTAAAACCGGATCCGGTATAATTAAGCGGCCGTCGCTTAGCGACGAGCCGCTTCTAGTAATATCCTTTTTTTTTTTTTTTTTTTTTGTAGTTTTTTTGTCGTGGTGTCCGTCGAGAGGCCCGTGCCCTTCTCGGCCAGAGGATTTTCGTTGAGAATTGTCACGCGATTATGAAAAGAAAGGTAGCTTCGTGGCTGACCATTTTTGCCAGCTTGGGCATAGTATGAAATGCCATATTCTCGACACTTGAAAAATTTTGTGGCTTTGCCTCGTAGGCTAAAGTTTCGGCAGTCTGATTGATCTCTCAGTTTTTGAACGCTTAGTATGCCAGTTGGGTTACCGGGCAAACAACGGAATTCTTCTACAGCGCATGCAACCGAATTTGGAAACTGGCGCGCATCGGACGGATAGGCATATAATCTTCGGTCTCTCTGGTGGCAATTTGAGGGAGATAAGTGGATTTGGTTGGAATTTATTGGCTTTCGCGTGGTGAGGGTTGGTTCGGAGCCCCCCTGCCTTCAGTTATTTTGTAATGTACAGTACTCGTAGGAAACAAAATCGACCAAATGGCGTTCAAAACGGCTAGAAGGCATAAGGCGGCTATTGAATGAAGGTAAGAAGGCTTTACAGGTTATATTTTGAGTGATTATAATTAATTTCTCGATGCTCGCGTCGTTGAATCTAAACTTCGCGTAATAATGCAAAGAGTATAAACTTTAATTGACTAAAATTCACCGAGAGGAGCATTACGCTTGCTTTCCCGATATTGCGTGCAAGTTAATTATGTTTTGCCTGTTTCACTCGTGGGAACGGGCACTTCTGATTGGACAGATATTATAGTTTTGAAACTGTGTTCTGTCTATGGTTATTTTCGTTTCACAATCCATTTGTTTTAAACAAAATCTTTGGGCATTTGCGCTTCTTTTCCGGAATGATCAATTGTAACAACGTTTAAAATAATTTATAAGGCCTATGAAGTCTTAAAGAAAGTCAATAACTTTCACTGAATTTACTTTACATGTAACGAGAGTGACAAATATTGACCGAGTTAGTGATGGTGCAATACCGGAAGTACTAGTGATGGTGATATACCGGAAGTGAAATCAACCAACACAGCTCTTTTGCGTGGCGTTGTTTGAACATAGCTTAGTAGTATTGGAGATATGGGTTATCGTCGAGAAACAGGTCAACGTATCAAAGACGCAGATTTATACTAAATTCTTCGCTTTCTTCGAAGTCAAGCAAATCGAAGAGGCAATGTTTTGTCAAACTTCGGCTGGCCTTGGTTTCTCGCGTAGCGAATATCCATAGAATCGATTCAGTACTTTTCCGTGTTAAATTGCAAAATAGGTTTACAGCTTAAGCGTTGACAAACAGAAAAAAGAAAAAAAAGTGAAAAGGAATAGAAAAAAAAAAAAGAGATCAAAGAAAAAAAAACCTTCACTATGTTGAGACTTGAACCACCGACCCTAAGCTGTGATTACAGTTGAGAAGGAGCGCACTAACCCACTAGGCTACCAAAACCTTCTCTGAATGCTCGATCGAATTTTAACTTCGTTATCATTCGGAGTGAGGAATTGACTGTCATACCAAAATTGAATTACGATCAACTTGAACTTATCCTGTGCATTAATATGGCTCGGATGGTCAAAAAGGCCGCTTCTAATTCTCGAAGAATTTCTTGTTAAATTATTTCTTTACTTATGACATTGTTTCTTCCTCTGGCCGAGAGGGGCACGGGCCTCTCGACGGACACCACGACAAAAAAAACTACAAAAAAAAAACAAAAAAAACAAGAAATTCTGCGAGAATTAGAAGCGGCCTTTTTGACCATCGAGTCGGATTAATGCATAGGATGAGTTCAAGTTGATCGTAATTCAATTTTTGTCACCTTTCAGTTGGCATGACAGTCAATTCGTCACTCCGAATGATAAAGGAGTTAAAATTCAACCCCGCTTCAGAGGAGGTTTTGGTGGCCTAGCGGGTTGGTGCGCTCTTTTCGCATTGTAATGACAGCATAGGGTCGGTGGTTCAAGCCTCAACAAAGTGAAGTTTTTTTTTTCTTGATCTCTCTTGTTTTTCTATTCCTTTTCACTTTTTTTCTTTTTTCTTTTGTCAACGCTTAAGCTGTAAACCTTTTTTGCAATTTAACACGGAAAAGTACTCAACCGATTCTATGGATATTCGCTACGCGAGAAACCAAGGCCAGCTGAAGTTTCAAAAAACACTGGCACTTCGACTTGTTTGACAATTTCAAAGAAAGCGAACAATTTGGTATAAATCTGCGTCTTCGATCCGTTGACCAGTTTCTCGACGATAACCGATATCTCAATACTGCTAAGGGATGTTCAAACAACGCCACGCAAAAGAGCTGTGTTGGTTGATTTCACTTCCGGTAGTACTTCCGGTATTGCACCATTACTAACTCGGTCAATATTTGTTTATCTTCAAAACCGGGTCAAAAGGAACGCTCAAATAAATTCATTTCCTATAATTCTGACTAAACATTTCTTTTTGAAAGGATTTCGCCATTTCCGACTCTGACACCTGTATTTTATAGCCACCAAAATCTACAAGTTCAGTTCAAAAACATTTACGGTCTTCCGAATAGCTTTAGTTAAGGTCGGACTCGTTGTGAAATACTGCTCAAAATAAACGCTTTCAAATAAATTTCTTTGCTATTGGATGTACATTGGAGTAATTCAATTCTGACAAAACATTTATTTTCTCTGTAACCCTTGAGTATTGAAAGGCTTTTAAAGAGACGATGCGTGACCGACCGAATGACTTTATTTACTACAAAATTCAGTAAGTATCGCAAGAGATGGCTCATTAGCGCAATCGGATAAGGGGCGGTAGTTGGATCTGGAGGTCGCGAGTTCAAGTCCGGGCGCCGCTATTAGACAATTTATTTCTTCACTTTATGTAACTGTTTCTTCCTCTGGCCGAGAGGGGCACTGGCCTCTCGGCGGACACCACGACGAAAAATAACCACATAAAAAAAACCAAGAAATTCTGAACGAATTCATAACCGGCCTTTTTCACCATCCGAGGCGGATTAACGCACAGGATTCGGTTGAAGTCGATAGTACATTAGTTCATTTTTTGTTGAAGGCGCCTTCAGTTAGCGTGACAGACGATTCAGACAGACTCCAACACTTGTGACAGCTTGTCAAACTGTGTCAAAACACCAAATGACTAATCCTCGGATTTGTTTCACACAAAGTGAAGAATTTGGTATAAAGCGGCTTCTTAGATCCGTCGACCACTTTTTCGACGATAACCGATATCTCCACCACTGCAAAGCTAAGCTAGCTTTAACTACAAACAACGTCACGCAATCAAAAACAGCTGCGTTGTTGATTTCATTCAGTATTGCACCATCTCGCAGTAACTCGCGGCAAGGCTACTACTCGGTCAACAGGATTCAAAGGCTTTTGCGATTCGTGACTCCTACCCCCAAATAAATTTTTTGTTCAAGAATACGGAATTCGAATACTGCATGGTTTGAACTTTCCATAGGTAGGAAAATTATTATCAAGCGATAAATACAAGGCGACTTACAATTTTTCACGCATTCCACAAAATTTAATGTGTCTACTTGCATAAACTTAACTCCGCATCAGCAATTTTTAGTTTTCCAATTTGTTAGAATAAAAAACGTTCTAATATTTGTAAACTACATTGTTTCTTGTTTCTTTTGGTGTAAAACTAGACTCATAAGGTGATATTATACAGGAGGAAAGTTTTCAAAAGATTGCATACTTTTCTACCGGAAGCGACTTTAGGCAGTTTCCTGTTTCTCAAACTTAGCAGTAACCGTATGCAAATGGCGGTTTTGTTTTCCTTTTAAAAGAATAATAGTTTCGGAATTTGAATAGGATATGTTTCTAGCTTCCCGGAGAGACAAAAATTATTACACAACGCCGGGTAAAAGGCTAGTTAAAAAACGACTTACTTTTACAAAGGCGAGAAATTGTACCAGTCCAAGTCGCTGTGAATATTTTTAAATGAGTTATTTGTGGTTTACCGGAAACAAAAATAGTTCAAGTTTTTCTTCTTAGTTACTGCAAACTGCTTTCCAAATTCAAATAGCCCGTATTTTTGGCTTTCCAAAGAGATAAAAATCATTGTGAACTATTGAACTGATAACGAGAGAGACGCGTTTTCACGCAACTGACAACTTTGACAAAATTAATTTATGCTCAAGTAAACACAAGCAGCTCAAAGCGTACAGCTGTGTGTGGAATCGGGTTCAGTAAAAATTTCTACGTACGCGTATTTCAGAGAAATAAAAGCAAATCTTTCTTCAATATGAAATCTTTTCGTTTGCCTACCTCAGTGTAATAAATTGCCTTTTAGCCAATTTAAGTATATATTCTCTGCATTATTTACGCACAGTTTAGATACAAAGACGCGAGCATCGAGAAAATAACCATAATCACGCAAAATATAACCTGTAAAGCCTTTTTTTACCTTTATTCCATACCCGCCTTGTGCCTTCCAGCCCTTTTAAACGCCACTTTGTCGAATTTTTTTCCTATGAGTACTGTACGTTATAAAGTAACTGAAGGTAGAGGAGCTCTGAACGAACCCTCACCACGCGAAGGCCAATAAATTCCAAACAAATCGACCTATCTCCTCTAATTGTCACCAGAGATACGGAAGATTATATGCCAACCCGTCCGATGTTCTTACTTACTCAGAAGGAAAGTTTTTCAAGAGATTACATACTTTTCTAACGGAAGCGACGTAACGCAGTTTCCGGTTTCTTAAACTTAGCAGTAACCGTACGCAAATGGCAGTTTTATTTTCTTTTTAAAAGAATAACAGGGAAACGGTATGCAATGAACACTAAAGGGAAGCACATGTATTACAAATATGAAGTTTCGACCACTTGAGTTGTCGAAGCCGATTAAATTATGTTTATATCTCGAACAATCTCGCTACATGTAAAGTAAATTTACTGAAAGTTATGGACTTTCTTCAAAGTTTCATAGGCCTTATGAATTATTTTAAACGTTGTTACAATTTATCATTCTGGAAAAGAAACACAAATATCAAAAGATTTTGTTTCAAACAACGGCATCGTGTTTCGAAACTATAAATATCTGTCCTATCAGAAGTGCCCGTTCCCACGAGTGAAACAGGCAAAACATAACTTGCACGCAATATCGGGAAAGCAAGCGTAATGCTCCTCTCGGTGAATTTTAGTCAATTAAAGTTTATACTCTTTGCATTATTACGCGAAGTTTAGATTCAACGACGCGAGCATCGAGAAATTAATTATAATCACTCAAAATATAACCTGTACAGCCTTGTGACCCTTATTCCATAGCCTCCTTGCTGTAGTTTAGCCGTCATTTTTAACTCCATTTCGTTGAATTTTTTCCTACGAGTACTTTACATTATAAAATAACTGAAGGCAGTGAAGCTCTGAACGAAACCTCACCACGTGAAGGCCAGAAATCTTTTTGTTTGTCTACCTGTAATAAATTGCCTTTTAGTCAATTAAAGTTTACACTCTATATTATTACGCGAAGTTTAGATACAACGATGCGAGCATCGAGAAAATAATCATGATCACTCAAAATATAACCTGTAAAGCCTTCATACCTTCATTCAATAGCCGCCTTATGCCTTCTAGCCGTTTTGAACGCCATTTGGTCGATTTTGTTTCCTACGAGTACTGTACATTACAAAATAACTGAAGGCAGGGGGGCTCCGAACCAACCCTCACCACGCGAAGGCCAATAAATTCCAAACAAATCGACCTATCTCCCTCAAATTACCACCAGAGAGACCGAAGATTATATGCCTATCCGTCCAATGCGCGCCAGTTTCCAAATTCGGTTGCATGCGCTGTAGAAGAGTTCCGTTGTTTGCCCGGTAACCCAACGGGCATACTACGCGTTCAAAACTGAGAGATCAATCAGACTGCCGAAACTTTTTTGAAGTGTCGAGAATATGGCATTTCATACTATGCCCAAGCTGGCAAAAATGGTCAGCCACGAAGCTACCTTTCTTTTCATAATCGCGTGACAATTCTCAACGAAAATCCTCTGGCGGAGAGGGGCACGGGCCTCTCGACGGACACCACGACAAAAAAAACTACAAAAAAAAAAAAAAACAAGAAATTCTGCGAGAATTAGAAGCGGCCTTTTTGACCATCCGAGCCGGATTAATGCACAGGATGAGTTCAAGTTGATCGTAATTCAATTTTTGTCACCTTTCAGTTGGTATGACAGTGAATTCGTCACTCTGAATAATAGAGAATTTAAAATTCGATCTTGCGTTTAGAGAAGGCTATGGTGGCCTAGTGGGTTAGTGTGCTCTTTTCCTACTGTAATGGCAGCTTAGGGTCGGTGGTTCAAATCTGAATATTTTTTCCCTTGATCTCTTTTTTTTTTCTATTCCTTTTCACTTGTTTTTCTTTTTTCTTTTGTCAACGCTTAAGCTGTAAACCTATTTTGCAATTTAATACGGAAAAGTACTCAACCGATTCTATGGATATTCGCTACGCGAGAAACCAAGGCCAGCTGAAGCTTCACAAAACACTGGCACTTCGATTTGTTTGACAATTTCAAAGACAGCGAACAATTTGGTATAAATCTGAGTCTTCGATCCGTTGACCGGTTTCTCGACGATAACTGATATCTCAATACCACTAAGGTATGTTCAAACAACGCCACGCAAAAGAGCTGTGTTGGTTGATTTCACTTCCGGTATTGCACCATCACTAACTCGGTCAATATTTGTTTATCTTCAAAACCGGTCACGAACAATCTCGTTACATGTAAAGTAAATTCAGTGAAAGTTATGGACTTTGTTTAAGATTTCATAGGCCTTATAAATTATTTTAAACGTTGTTACAATTTATCATTCCGGAAAAGAAACACAAATGCCCAAAAAAGATTTTTTTTAAAACTAATGAATTGTGAAACGAAAATAACCATAGACAGGGCACAGTTTCAAAACTATAATATCTGTCCAATCAGAAGTGCCCGTTCCTACGAGTGAAACAGACAAGAAACATAACTTACACGCGATATCGGGAAAGCAAGCGTTATGCTACTCTGGGTGCCTTTTAGTCAATTAAAAGTTTATACTCTTTACATTATTACGCGAAGTTTAGATACAACGACGCGAGCATCAAGAAAATAATTTCCCACGAGTGAAACAGGCAAAACATAACTTGAAAGCAAGCGTAATGCTCCTCTCGGTGAATTTTAGTCAATTAAAGCTTATACTCTGCATTATTACGCGAAGTTTAGATACAACGACGCGAGCATCGAGAAAATAATTATAATCACGCAAAATAAAAACCTGTACACCCTTCTTACCTTTATTCCATACCCAATCATCTGTTGTTCTGAAATACTGCTCAAAACAAACGCTCTCAAATAAATATCCTTCGTTATGGGATGTACACTGGAGTAATTCAATTCTGAGAAAACATTTCTTTTCTCTGTAACCGTTGGGCATTGAAACGGATTTTAAAGAGACGATGCGTGACCGACCTAGTGACTTTATTTACTACAAAATTCCTCGGTCGCCGCAACAGATGTCTCATTAGCGCAGTTGGATAAGGGGCCGAGTTAAGAATTTGATGGTCGCGAGTTCTAATACCGGATCCGGTATAATTAAATTATTTCCTTACTTATGTCATTGTTTCTTCCTCTGGCCGAGAGGGGCACGGGCCTCTCGACGGACACCACGACAAAAAAAACTACAAAAAAAAAAAAAACAAGAAATTCTGCGAGAATTAGAAGCGGCCTTTTTGACCATCCGAGCCGGATTAATGCACAGGATAAGTTCAAGTTGATCGTAATTCAATTTTTGTCACTGACAGTCAATTCGTCACTCCGAATGATGAAGAATTTAAAATTCGAATCTGCGTTTTGCGAAGGTTTTGGTGGCCTAGTGGGTTAGTGCGCTCATTACGTACTGGAAATGTAGTTTAGGGTGGGTGGTTCAAATCTCATAAGAGGTAAGTTTTTTTTTTCTTTGATCTCTTTTTTTTCTATTCCTTTTCACTTGCTTTTCTTTTTTCTTTTGTCAGCGCTTAAGCTGTAAACCTATTTTGCAATTTAACACGGAAAAGTACTCAACCGATTCTATGGATATTCGCTACGCGAGAAACCAAGGCCAGCTGAAGCTTGACAAAACACTGGCACTTCGATTTGTTTGACAATTTCAAAGAAAGAAAGAAAGAAAGAAAGCGAACAATTTGCTATAAATCTGAGTCATGTGTTCGATCCGTTGACCGATTTCTCGACGATAACCGATAAATTATCTCAATACAACTAAGGTATGTTCAAACAACGCCACGCAAAAGAGCTGTGTTGGTTGATTTCCCTTCCGGTATTGCACCATCACTAACTCGGTCAATATTTTTTTATCTTCAAAACCGGGTCACGAACAATCACGTTACATGTAAAGTAAATTCAGTGAAAGTTATGGACTTTCTTTAAGATTTCATAGGCCTTATAAATTATTTTAAACGTTGTTACAATTTATCATTCCGGAAAAGAAACACAAATGCCCAAAAAAGATTCTTTTTAAAACAAATGAATTGTGAAACAAAAATAACCATAGAAAGGGCACAGTTTCAAAACTATAATATCTGTCCAATCAGAAGTGCCCGTTCCCACGAGTGAAACAGACAAGAAACACAACTTTTAATACACGCAATATCGGGAAAGCAAGCGTTATGCTACTCTGGGTGCCTTTTAGTCAATTAAAAGTTTATACTCTTTACATTATTACGCAAAGTTTAGATACAACGACGCGAGCATCGAGAAAATAATTATAATCACGCAAAATAAAACCTGTACACCCTTCTGACCTTTATTCCATACCCAATCATCTGTTGTTCTGAAATACTGCTCAAAACAAACGCTCTCAAATAAATATCCTTTGTTATGGGATGTACACTGGGGTAATTCAATTCTGAGAAAACATTTCTTTTCTCTGTAACCGTTGGGCATTGAAACGGATTTTAAAGAGAGGATGCGTGACCGACCTTATGACTTTATTTACTACAAAATTCCATACTCGCCGCAACAGATGTGTCATTAGCGCAATCGGATAAGGGGCCGAGGTAAGAATTTGATGGTCGCGAGTTCTAAAACCGGATCCGGTATAATTAAATTATTTTTTTACTTATGTCATTGTTTCTTCCTCTGGCCGAGAGGGGCACGGGCCTCTCGACGGACACCACGACAAAAAAAACTACAAAAAAAAAAAAAAAAAAAAAAAAGGGTATTACTAGAAGCGGCTCGTCGCTAAGCGACGGCCGCTTAAAAAAAAAAAGGGTATTACTAGAAGCGGCTCGTCGCTAAGCGACGGCCGCTTAAAAAAGAATAAGGGCAACTTGTGGTCGGTGGTTCAAATCTAATGCAGCGTGAAGATTTTTTTTCTTTGATTTTTTTTTTTTTTTGCTATTCCTTTTCACTTGTTTTTCTTTTTTCTTTTGTCAACGCTTGAGCTGTAAACCTATTTTGCAATTTAACACGGAAAAGTACTCAACCGATTCTATGGATATTTGCTACGCGAGAAACCAAGACCAGCTGAAGCTTTACAAAACACTGGCACTTCGATATGATTGACAATTTCAAAGAAAGCGAACAATTTGCTATAAATCTGAGTCTTCGATCCGTTGACCGGTTTCTCGACGATAACTGATATCTCAATACCACTAAGGTATGTTCAAACAACGCCACGCAAAAGAGCTGTGTTGGTTGATTTCACTTCCGGTATTGTATCATCACTAGTACTTCCGGTATTGCACCATCACTAACTCGGTCAATATTTGTTTATCTTCAAAACCGGCTCACGAACAATCTCGTTACATGTAAAGTAAATTCAGTGCAAGTTATAGACTTTCTTTAAGATTTCATAGGCCTTATAAATTATTTTAAAACGTTGTTACAATTTATAATTCCGGAAAAGAAACACAAATGCCCAAAAAAGATTTTTTTTAAGACAAATGCATTGTGAAACGAAAATAACCATAGACAGGACACAGTTTCAAAACTATAATATCTGTCTAATCAGAGGTGCCCGTTCCCACCAGTGAAACAGACAAGAAACATAACTTACACGCAATATCGGGAAAGCAAGCGTTATGCTAGTGTGGGTGCCTTTTAGTCAATTAAAAGTTTATACTCTTTACATTATTACGTGAAGTTTAAATACAACGACGCGAGCATCGAGAAAATAATTATAATCACGCAAAATAAAACCTGTACACCCTTCTTACCTTTATTCCATACCCAATCATCGTTTTTCTGAAATACTGTTAAAAAAGAACGCTCTCAAATAAATATCCTTCGTTATGGGATGTACATTGGAGTAATTCAATTGTGAGAAAACATTTCTTTTCTCTGTAACCCTTGGGTATTGAAACGGATTTTAAAGAAACGATGCGTGACCGACCTAATCACGTTATTTACTACAAAATTCCCTAGGCACCGCAACAGATGTCTCATTAGCGCAGTCGGATAAGGGGCCGAGTTAGGAAATTTAAGTTCGCGAGTTCACATATCGGAACCGGTGATATAAAATTATTTCTTTACTTATATCATTGTTTCTTCCTCTGGCCGAGAGGGGCACGGGCCTCTCGACGGACACCACGACGAAAAAAACTACAAAAAAAAAAAGAACAAGAAATTCTGCGAGAATTAGAAGCGGCCTTTTTGAAAATCCGAGCCGGATTAATGCACAGGATAAGTTCAAGTTGATCGTAATTCAATTTTTGTCACCTTTCAGTTGGCGTGACAGTCAATTCGTCACTCCGAATGATATAGAATTTAAAATTCGATCACGCGTTTGGCGAAGACTTGGGTGGCCTAGTGGGTTAGTGCGCTATTTACGTACTGAAATGGCACTTTAGGGTCGGTGGTTCAATCCGCAACAGAGGGAAGTTTTTTCTTTCTTTGATCTCTTTCTTTTTTTTTTTTTTCTATTCGTTTTCACTTGTTTTTCTTTTTTCTTTTGTCAACGCTTAAGCTGTAAGCCTATTTTGCAATTTAACACGGAAAAGTAATGAGCCGATTCTATGGATATTCGCTACGCGAGAAACCAAGGCCAGCTGAAGCTTCACAAAACACTGGCACTTCGATTTGCTTGACAGTTTCAAAGAAAGCGAACAATTTGGTATAAATCTGCGTCTTCGATCCGTTGACCGGTTTCTCGACGATAACTGATAATCTCAATACTACTAAGGTATGTTCAAACTACGCCACGCAAAAGAGCTGTGTTGGTTGATTTCACTTCCGGTATTGCAACATCACTAGTACTTCCGGTATTGCACCATCACTAACTCGGGTCAATATTTGTTTGTCTTCAAAACCGGGTCACGAACAATCTCGTTACATGTAAAGTAAATTCAGTGAAAGTTATGGACTTTCTTTAAGATTTCATAGGCCTTATAAATTATTTTAAACGTTGTTACAATTTATCATTCCGGAAAACAAACACAAATGACCAAAGATTTTGTTTAAAACAAATGCATTGTGAAACGAAAATAACCATAGAAAGGACACAGTTTCAAAACTATAATATCTGTCCAATCAGAAGTGCCCGTTTCCACGAGTGAAACAGACAAGAAACATAACTTACACGCAATATCGGGAAAGCAAGCGTAATGCTACTCTGGTTGCCTTTTAGTCAATTAAAGTTTATACTCTTTACATTATTACGCGAAGTTTAGATACAACGACGCGAGCATCGAGAAAATAATTATAATAACGCAAAATAAAACCTGTACACCCTTCTTACCTTTATTCCATACGCAATCATCTTGTTCTGAAATACTGCTCAAAACAAACGCTCTCAAATAAATATCCTTCGTTATGGGATGTACATTGGAGTAATTCAATTCTGAGAAAACATTTCTTTCTCTGTAACCCTTGGGCATTGAAACGGATTTTAAAGAGACGATGCGTGACAAACCTAATGACTTTATTTACTACAAAATTCCCCAATCACCGCAAGAGGTGTCTCATTAGCGCAGTCGGATAAGGGGCCGAGTTAAGAATTTGAAGGTCGCGAGTTCAAACCCCGGAAACGGTATTATTAAATTATTTCTTTACTTATGTCATTGTTTCTTCCTCTGGCCGAGAGGGGCACGGGCCTCTCGACGGACACCACGACAAAAAAAACTACAACAAAAAAAAAAAAAAAAAAAAAAGGGTATTACTAGAAGCGGCTCGTCGCTAAGCGACGGCCGCTTAACAAGAAATTCTGCGAGAATTAGAAGCGGCCTTTTTGAAAATCCGAGCCGGATTAATGCACAGGATAAGTTCAAGTTGATCGTATATTAATTTTTGTCAACTTTCAGTTGGCATGACAGTCAGTTCGTCACTCCGAATGAAAAAGAATTTAAAATTCGATCATATGTTTAACGAGGATTTTGGTGGCCTAGTTGATTAGTGCGCTCTGCACATACTTAACTGATAGCTTAGGGTCGGTGGTTCAAGCCGCATCAGAGTGAAGTTTTTCCTTACTTTGATCTCTTTTTTTTCTATTCCTTTTCACTTGTTTTTCTTTTTTTTTTGTCAACGCTTAAGCTGTCAACCTATTTTGCAATTTAACACGGAAAAGTACTCAACCGATTCTATGGATATTCGCTACGCGAGAAACCAACGCCAGCTGAAGCTTGACAAAACACTGGCACTTCGATTTGTTTGACAATTTCAAAGAAAGCGAACAATTTGGTATAAATCTGAGTCTTTGATCCGTTGACCGGTTTCTCGACGATAACTGATTATCTCAATACTACTAAGGTATATTCAAACCACGCCAGCTGTGTTGGTTGATTTGACTTCCGGTATTGCACCATCACTAGTACTTCCGGTATTGCACCAACACTAACTCCGTCAATATTTGTTTATCTTCAAAACCGGATCACGAACAATCTCGTTACATGTAAAGTAAATTCAGTGAAAGTTATGGACTTTCTTTAAGATTTTGTAGGCCTTATAAATTATTTTAAACGTTGTTACAATTTATCATTCCGGAAAAGAAACAATAATGCCCAAAAAACAAATGCATTGTGAAACGAAAATAACCATAGACAGGACACACTTTCAAAACTATAATATCTGTCCAATTATGGCAAGCCAATTGTAGCAATATTCAATGCTAAAATTCAAATTCAATTCAATGGAATTCAAATTCAATTCAAATTCAATTCAATGAAAATTCAAATTCAATTCAATGAAATTCAAATTCAATTCAATGAAATTCAAATTCAATTCAATGAAATTCAAATTCAATTCAATGGAATTCAAATTCAATTCAAATTCAATTCAATGAAAATTCAAATTCAATTCAATGAAAATTCAATTTCAATTCAATGAAAATTCAATTTCAATTCAATGAACATTCAAATTCAGTTCAATGAAAATTCAAATTCAATTCAATGGCATTTCAAATTTCAATTCAATAAAATTCAAATTCAATTCAATGAACATTCAAATTCAACTAACTACGCGCATAGCATCTTGGATCAAACATCCGGGAGTCCCGTCTGAAAGACTTCTCCCGCCGCCAAAATGGAGGAACGTCTTCGAAATCTTGCCGATTCCTTGGGTGAGTGCTCGAGACTCGTGTCGCAAGTGTTAGCTAGCAGTAGTTCAAGATCAAATACGAACGTCCTGGATTCAGTGAGTCAAGTCGTATCGGAAAATAACTCAAGCTTAAGTCCAACGAGCAATGTTTCCAGTGCCGTCGAACGAGCTCGATTCATGTTGCAAAGAAGTCGAAGTACAGGATTGTGTTCTCGCTTGAGCCAACGGGAGCGACTTCGATCAGCATCACCGTGCGCTCCTGCCAGTCACAGAGGAAAGAAACAGAGAGCAACTCCAGAGCAATCTAAACCGTTTGAATTTGCTCTTCTGTACGTTGGGGACGACGACGAAGACTTGGCAATTCACCAAGAGAATATTTTGCTTCGAGGATTTGTTAATTTAGTCAACACAGATGGAGAGGCCGACATCCGATCCAAAATTGGCGATGCAATCAGACTAAAGTATCCCTTAGTTGGCAACAGAGATTTTGTGTTTCTTCGTGCAAACCGGCGCAAGTTAAGCACACCTGTTAGTTGTGAAGAATACACGTACAAGCAAGTGAAACTGCTCTGTGGGCAAGGAGCCATTTACATTAGAATGAAAAGTGAACTGAACTGTTTATTATGTGATGGCGATGGAAATAGCTCAACCGAAGGTGATGATTTGCCAGGTAAGTTTTGTTGTGTTTTTAAAATTATTATGCACCAAAAGCTACCATCGTCCAGGCTAGTATAAGAAAACACTGGGTAGACAAAAGTTGATTTCCAGAACAACATTTGAGCTTGCATCCTACGAGATCCAAAATGTTTATGAGTAGAAAGGTGAGCCAGCGTTCTTCTGCGGCAAAGTAGTCACTAGGGAAGTTTTAAATAAGGCAAATGTTTTTACGTTAAAATCAGGTTGTTCCTACCATGAGCAATTTATTGTACTTGTTTGACACTGGCCTTGTTGTGACCATTTGCCATAGATAGTATTAACCTATAATTTTGACATCAAACCGTCCTTACAGCTTTCTCAACAGTCTCAACTTTTAATCATAGTACAAAGTCTCCCGTTTATTAATTATTATTATTATTATGAATTTTTTTTATGATTTAGTGCAAGGTGTTAGCAAACGTTCACAAAAAAGTACCAAAAAATAATACTTTACGTTCTTATATATTTATTTTTGTGCAGAAATGCTAAGTCAACCAGCTCCTGGACAACAGAAACAAACAGAAATGCAATCAGTATCCACATTTGAAGATAGAAGTACAGGAAGTGAGTCAAAAAGGGAGAAGGCACTACCAGATAACATCGAAGATCAATCTGTTGATTTTTTGGCAGAGCATTGTGTAAATTACTGTAAATCAAATGGTATTGAAAATCCTGTTGAAATTTTACGCTATGCACAAAGTCTGATTGTGACTGGGAGACCACTGGATGTGCAAGACATAACTGTAAGTCTGGAAGGTGAAACCAACTTCATCTTAATCAATCGACAAGATATTTTAAAATCAGCAATAGAAGAAGTGCAATTTTTAAAAGACCCCAGACTAACACTTTCAGTTGGGTTTTATGGTGAGAGTGCTGAGGATTATGATGGCCCTCGGAAAGAATTCTTCCGCCTGTGTTTACGAGAGATCAAAGCCAAGTACTTTGACAATGGCCTTAAAGGCCATCTTGCTAATGACTATGCAGCCATTGGGTCAATAATGGCCCTTAGCACTTTGCAGAATGGTAGTATTCCCAGATTTTTGAAAGAAGATCATCTCCAGGCACTTTTTTCTTCTGAAGAGCCATCAAATCCTTGTATCTCAAAGCTTCGCATTGGCTGTAAAACCCTGGGGCTTTATCAAATAGGAAATGGTATACCTAACTTCCTTCACCTTTTCAGACCTTCAGTAAGTTCAGCCTTATCAAGGAGAAAGTTGATTGCCCTTCTACCACCAAATTTCTCTGAAGAGGGCAGCAATGTACGTCGTTTTGAAACAGAAATTTATGATTTGTTTTCTAAATACACCAGGCTGGCTGCCAGTGGACAAAGGGGGTCAATCACCTTGGAACATATACCTCAATTTGTCACAGGCACTGATGAAGAGCCCCCACTTGGGTTTGGTGTAGCACCTTGTATAGAATTTGTTGAGGCAACAAGCCATGGCACAAATCCCCACACAGAATGCCCATTTCTACCTACTGCTAACACCTGTGCAAATACATTGTATTTACCGAGACGTGCAAAGGATGTGTTGTTGCCAAGTGAGGAACAACTCTTCAATCTTTACGATTTATCATTTGCAAATGCATTTTTTGGAAATCTGTGAATTTAGATTCTGTTACTTTCTCAGTCGGTGCAATACTTTGTATCTCATCCTGTTGGTTAATGTTTATAAGTGAAACGAGTAAGGAACAAAACATCACTTTTAGATGTTGTGACCATGTGGCATAGAGTTGAGTGGGTGGGCTAGAGGTGCTACATTTAAAGGGGTTAGGTTTAGCTTGCCTTGGGACTATAGCTCGGGTCACCAGGTCACCAGCTTTCCATGTAAACAATGGATTTTGAAGACTGGGCCTAAATTGAAGGGCTGAGAGCATAACCGACCCAAATGACTTTTAGGGCCTTTTTTTGTATGCGCTTTTTCTTGAAAAAGAGTGGAAAATGGTCAAAAAAATTATGGGGCAATTTTGTTCTATTGAATCAAAGGCCACATGCAAACATTCAGCTGATTTGGACCAAAAAAAGAAAAAAACCCTAAAGTCATTTGGGTCAGTTATGCTCTCAGCCATTCAATTGTTGTATTTCCAGTTGAAATTATTGTATAGAATGTTTAAATTTTATTTGAAATGCATGTTAGAATATGTTGAGTTTCAAGAAATGCTTACTTTGGATCACTTGCATTACAGCAAGAACATGTTTGGTTGTGCCTTGTAATTGTGTTGTGCAATTCAGCAGCTGATTTAAAATGGGGCTGTTGAAATTTGAGGGTCATATATGTGCTTAAGTACAAGAGTTTCTGTTTTATTGTACTGAAATAAAGTTGAAGTTAAAGGAAGTCATACTGAACTTTTTTGGCAACTTGTTAGCCATAGTCAAATCCTAAATGTTCATTCTGCATTTAATTCATATTACCACACAATTTTTAACTTTGATTACGGCACATTGATCCCACGTAGTGATTGAAGATGGCCACATGATTTGCCAAATAGGTATAGTGTTAACTGTTTTCAATGCTCTCTTTCACTATCTGGTGGATGCTAGTGTAGATATCTATGCCCATTTGCATTGATGACATGAGTGGATCTATTCTCTCTAGAACTTTGGCCTGAACTGACTGATGTTCAACTGGCAATGTCACTGGAGGAACAACAACATTGTTGTTGCTATCCTCAAATGGAGATGGCCCATCTGGGTCAACACCATAGAACTCCAGGTCACTGGGATCCTCGTCTAACTGCCCACGTACCAAGGGGTTGTCCTCATTTAACATGCCATTGACCCACATCTGATATGGAGACCAATGGTTTGCTGTTCTTACCTTGTGGTGGTTGAAGGCCTCCATATATTCATGAAGTGCAAGGTTTATTCTTGGGAGGAATGTGAAATGTAGTGCAAATATATCCGTTGGGTTGTCAACGTTAAGCAGGCCTGTATCCTCCATTGCATAAAACACGTAATAGAAAAGGTGACACACACACCTGAAGACATCCCTCCAGAGCCTTTCAATTCTCTGATTTCTCGTGGAGGGACCAGCAATGAAACTCCCTCTACCTTCACCTCTTGTTTCCACCATAGCATCGCAAACTAGTACATTCTCCACACCATGATCCACACGAATACGTGACGGCCACAGCCCATCGTTTTCAATTGCTTTCAAAAAGAGTTCCAAAACAGTTTGTGAAAGATTATTATTACTGCATCTGAGAAACACAATTCGTCTAGAGCAACCATCTATGCATCCGTGGATTATAAAACCCCAGCGAATGAGAGAATGATGTCCATCTAAATGCCACAGAGAATTTGGCCACGGCACGGAGTATTGCCTACGAGAAACAACAATTCCCCACCTCAAGGCAGTATTCGCTGGATCCACCCTTGCCAAACACTCACGAATTCTTCTTCTTTGAACCCTCAGTCCAACTGACTTAAGGTACCCGGCTAAGTACGTTTGCCCGGTTGTTAATCCATGACGACCCATATATTCCAAGACTAATTCATCCAGTTCCGCATCCGATAACAAACTAAAATGCGCCGTGCTTTGCAAGCCATATGATTGTACTCTACGATAAATTGTCCAACGAGACACACCAAACAACCAAGAAATTTTTTCCAATGAAAATCCAAGTCCTAGAAGATCTTCTAATGTTTCAGCGGATATATAGAACTGTGATCTCCCAGGATTTCCCGTTCTGAGAATTTCACATTTACGTTGAGAAACTGACGAGGGTTTTACTGCAAGAGTTTTAAGATGATTTTCCGTAGCCCGCAGTACTTCTGAAAACGCTGAAGCTAGTGATTCCCACTCAATCCGATCTTGCTCAATGTCAGTTAAGGCAATAGAACTCAAAAGACTGACGGTTCGATCAAGAACTACAGATTGTGCTTGCAAGTCATTGATGTCCGTTGCATTGTTGCGTATACATTCCTCTGTCCTATCGAGCACTGACGACAAAAATTCAGGTAAGTCTTTTTCCACGTCAAATTCTGACTCAATGTCCGCCATGTTGCTAGTTAACTTTCCCGCGCGAAAACATAATACCTCCAGTATCTTTAAGTGCCCGTATGATGGTTATCATTTCCGGTCAATAACCGGAAGCTATTTTGAATTGACATTGAATGCCATTGATTTCATTGAATTGAAATTGAATTTTCATTGAATTGAAATTGAATTTTCATTGAATTGAAATTGAATTTTCATTGAATTGAATTTGAATTTTCACTGAATTGAATTTGAATTGTCATTGAATTGAATTTGAATATTCATTGAATTGAAATTGAATTTTCATTGAATTGCAATTGAATTGAATTGTCATTGAATTGTCATTGAATTGAATTTGAATTTTATTGAATTGGAATTGAATTGTGTTGAATTGAATTTGAATTTCATTGAATTGAATTTGAATTTCAGCATTGAATATTGCTACAATTGGCTTGCCATATCCAATCAGAAGTGCCCGTTCCCACGATTGAAACAGACAAGAAACATAACTTAAACGCGATATCGGGAAAGCAAGCGTTATGCTACTCTGGGTGCCTTTTAGTCAATTAAAAGTTTATACTCCTTACATTATTATGCGAAGTTAAGATACAACGACGCGAGCATCAAGAAAATAATTATAATCACGCAAAATAAAACCTGTACACCCTTCTTACCTTCATTCCATACCCAATCATCGTTGTTCTGAAATACTGCTCAAAACAAACGCTCTCAAATAAATATCCTTCGTTATTGGATGTACATTGGAGTAATTCAATCCTGAGAAAACATTTCTTTTCTCTGTAACCGATGGGCATTGAAACGGATTTTAAAGAGACGATGCGTGACCGACCTAATGACTTTATTTACTACAAAATTCCCTAGTCATCGCAACAGATGTCTCATTAGCGCAGTCGGATAAGGGGCAGAGTTAGGAGTTTGAAAGTGCGAGTTCAAATACTGGAACCGGTATAATTAAATTATTTCTTTACTTATCTCATTGTTTCTTCCTCTGGCCGAGAGGGGCACGGGCCTCTCGACGGACACCACGACGAAAAAACTACAAAAAAAAAAAAAACAAACAAGAAATTCTGCGAGAATTAGAAGCGGCCTTTTTGACCATCCGAGCCGGATTAATGCACTTTGTCACCTTTCAGTTGGCATGACAGTCAGTTCGTCACTCTGAATGATAAAGAATTTAAAATTCGGTTATGCGTTAGAGAAGGTTTTGGTCGCCTGGTGGGTTAATGCGCTCTTTTCGTACTGTATTGACAGCTTAGGGTCGGTGGTTCAAGCCTCAACAGAGTGAAGTTTTTTTTCTTTGATCTCTTTTTATTTCTATTCCTTTTCACTTGTTTTTCTTTTTTCTTTTGTCAACGCTTAAGCTGTAAACCTATTTTGTAATTTAACACGGAAAAGTAGTGAACCGATACTATGGATATTCCCTACGCGACAAACCAAGGCCAGCTGAAGCTTGACAAATAACTGGCACTTCGATTTGTTTGACAATTTCAAAGAAAGCGAACAATTTGGTATAAATCTGAGTCTTCGATACGTTGACCAGCTTCTCTACGATAACCGATATCTCAATACTACCAAGGTATGTTCAAACAACGCCACGCAAAAGAGCTGTATTTCACTTCCGGTATTGCACCATCACTAGTACTTCCGGTATTGCACCATCACTAACTCGGTCAATATTTTGGGCCAAAAGGAACGCTCAAATAAATTCATTTCCTATAATTCTGACTAAACATTTCTTTTTGAAAGGATTTCGCCATTTCCGACTCTGACCCCTGTATTTTATGGCCACCAAAATCTACTAGTTCAGTTTAAAAACATTTACGGTCTTCCGAATAGCTTTAGTTAAGTCATCGGTGTTGTGAAATACTGCTCAAAATAAACGCTTTCGAATAAATTCCTTTCCTACTGGATGTACATCGGAGTAATTTAATTCTGACAAAACATTTCTTTCCTCTGTAACCTTGAGCATTGAAAGGCTTTTAAAGAGACGATGCGTGACCGACGTAATGACTTTATTTACTACAAAATTATCTAGTGATCGCAAGAGATGTCTCATCAGCGCAATCGGATAGCGCAATCGGATAAGGGATTTAAAGGTCACGAGTTCAACTCCGGGCGCCGTTATTAGAAAACTTATTTCTTTACTTTATGTAAATGTTTCTTCCTCTGGCTGAGAGGGGCACGGAACGCTCAAATAAATTCATTTCCTATAATTCTGACTGAACATTTCTTTTTGAAAGGATTTCGCCACTTTCGACTCTGACCCCTGTATTTTATGGCCACCAAAATCTACAAGTTCAGTTTAAAAACATTTACGGTCTTCCGAATAGCTTTAGTTAAGTCATCAGTGTTGTGAAATACTGCTCAAAATAAACGCTTTCAAATAAATTCCTTCCCTACTGATTGTACATTGGAGTAATTCAATTCTGACAAAACATTTCTTTCCTCTGTAACCCTTGAGCATTGAAAGGCTTTTAAAGAGACGATGCGTGACCGACGTAATGACTTTATTTACTACAAAATTCTCTAGTAACCGCAAGAAGTGTCTCCTTACCGCAATCGGATAAGGGACCGAGATTGGGATCTTAAGGTCGCGAGTTCAAGTCGCGGCGCCGCTATTAGAAAATTAAGTGCTTTACTTATGTCATTGTTTCTTCTTCTGGCCGAGAGGGGCACGGGCCTCTCGGCGGACACCACGACAAAAAAAACTAAAAAAAACAAGAAATTCTGCGAGAATTAGAAGCGGCCTTTTTGACCATCCGAGCCGGATTAATGCACAGGATAAGTTCAAGTTGATCGTAATTCAATTTTTGTCACCTTTCAGTTGGCATGACAGTCAATTCGTCACTCGGAATGATAAAGTATTTAAAATTTGACCGTGCATTTAAGGAAGACTTTGGTGGCCTAGTGGGATAGCACGCTCTTTTCGCATTGTAATGGCAACTTAGGGTCGGTGGTTCCAGCCTCCGCCAAGTGAAGTTTTTTTTTTCTTTGATCTCTTTTTTTTTTTTCTATTCCTTTTCACTTGTTTTTCTTTTTTCTTTTGTCAACCCTTAAGCTGTAACCCTATTTTGCAATTTAACACGGAAAAGTACTCAACCGATTCTATGGATATTCGCTACGCGAGAAACCAAGGCCAGCTGAAGCTTCACAAAACACTGGCACTTCGATTTGTTTGACAATTTCAAAGAAAGCGAACAATTTGGTATAAATCTGCGTCTTCGATCCGTTGACCAGTTTCTCGACGATAACCGAAATCTCAATACTACTAATGTATGTTGCGGTCAATATTTGTTTATCTTTAAAACCGGGTCAAAAGGAACGCTCAAATAAATTCATTTCCTATAATTCTGACTAAACATTTCTTTTTGAAAGGATTTCGCCATTTCCGACTCTGACCCCTGTATTTTATGGCCACCAAAATCTACAAGTTCAGTCTAAAAACATTTACGGTCTTCCGAATAGCTTTCGTTAAGTCATCTGTGTTGTGAAATGCTACTCAAAATAAACGCTTTCAAATAAATTCCTTTCCTACTGGATGTACATTGGAGTAATTCTATTCTGACAAAACATTTCTTTCCTCTGTAACCCTTGAGCATTGAAAGGCTTTTAAAGGGACGATGCGTGACCGACCTAATGACTTTATTTACTACAAAATTCTTTAATAACCGCAAGAAATGTCTCCTTAGCGCAATCGGATAAGGGACAGAGATTGGGATCCGAAGGTCGCGAGTTCAAGTCGCGGCGCCGCCATTAGAATATTTATCTCTTTACTTATGACATTGTTTCTTCCTCTGGCCGAGAGGGGCACGGGCCTCTCGGCGGACACCACGACAAAAAAAACTAAAAAAACAAGAAATTCTGCGAGAATTAGAAGCGGCCTTTTTGACCATCCGAGGCGGATTAATGCACAGGATGCGGTTGAAGTCAATCGTACATTAATTCATTTTTTGTTGAAGGCGCCTTGTCAAACTGTGTCAAAACACCAAATGACTAATCCTCGGATTTGTTTCACGCAAAGTGAAGAATTGGGTATAAAGCGGCTTCTTAGATCCGTCGACCACTTTTTCGACGATAACCGATATCTCCACCACTGCAAAGCTAAGCTAGCTTTAACTACAAACAACGTCACGCAATCAAAACAACTGCCTTGTTGATTTCATTCAGTATTGCACCATCATCGCAGGAACTCGTGCCTAGGCTACTACTCGGTCAACAGGATTCAAAGGCTTTTGCGATTCGTGACTCCTACCCCAAAATAAAATTTTTTGTTCAAGAATACGGAATTCGAATATTGCATGGTTTGAACTTTCCATAGGTAGGAAAATTATTATCAAGCGATAAATACAAGGCGACTTACAATTTTTCACGCATTCCACAAAATTTAATGTGTTTACTTGCATAAACTTAACTCCGCGTGAGCAATTTTTAGTTTTCCATTTTGTTAGAATAAAAAACGTTCTAATATTTGTAAACTACGTTGTTTCTTGTTTCTTTTGGTCTAAAACTAGACTCATAAGGTGATATTATACAGAAGGAAACTTCTTCAAAAGATTGCATACTTTTCTACCGGAAGCGACGTTAGGCAGTTTCCGGTTTCTCAAACTTAGCAGTAACCGTGCGCAAATGGTGGTTTTATTTTCCTTTTAAAAGAATAATAGTTTCGGAATTTGAATAGGATATGTTTCTAGCTTCCCGGAAAGACAAAAATTATTACACAACGCCGGGTAAAAGGCTAGTTACAAACGTCTTACTTTTACAAAGGCGAGAAATTGTAGCAGTCCAAGTCGCTGTGAATATTTTTAAATGAGTTATTTGTGGTTTACCGAAACAAAAATATTTCAAGTTTTTCTTCTTAGTTACTGCAAACTGCTTTCCAAATTCAAATAGCCCGTATTTTTGGCTTTCCAAAGAGATAAAAATCATTGTGAACTATTGAACTGATAACGAGAGAGACGCGTTTTCACGCAACTGACAACTTTGACAAAATTAATTTATGCTCAAGTAAACACAAACAGCTCAAAGCGTACAGCTGTGTGTGGAATCGGGTGCAGTAAAAATTTCTACGTACGCGTATTCCAGAGAAATAAAAGCAAATCTTTCTTCGATATGAAATCTTTTCGTTTGCCTACCTCAGTGTAATAAATTGCTTTTTAGCCAATTAAAGTATATATTCTCTGCATTATTACGCACAGTTTTGATACAAAGACGCGAGCATCGAGAAAATAATCATAATCACACAAAATATAACCTGTAAAGCCTTTTTTTACCTTTATTCCATACCCGCCTTGTGCCTTCCAGCCCTTTTAAACGCCATTTTGTCGAATTGTTTTGCTATGAGTACTGTACATTATAAAGTAACTGAAGGCAGAGGAGCTCTGAACGAACCCTCACCACGCGAAGGCCAATAAATTCCAAACAAATCGACCTATCTCCTCTAATTGTCACCAGAGATACGGAAGATTATATGCCAACCCGTCCGATGTTCTTACTCAGAAGGAAAGTTTTTCAAGAGATTACATACTTTCCTACCGGAAGCCACGTAACGCAGTTTCCGGTTTCTTAAACTTAGCAGTAACCGTACGCAAATGGCAGTTTTATTTTCTTTTTAAAAGAATAACTGGGAAACGGTATGCAATGAACACTAAAGGGAAGTACATGTATTACAAATATGAAGTTTCGACCACTTGAGTTGTCGAAGCCGATTAAATTATGTTTATATCTCGAACAATCTCGTTACATGTAAAGTAAATTCACTGAAAGCTATGGACTTTCTTCAAAGTTTCATAGGCCTTATGAATTATTTTAAACGTTGTTACAATTTATCATTCTGGAAAAGAAACACAAATATCAAAAGTTACCCTTATTCCATAGCCTCCTTGCTGAAGTTTAGCCGTCATTTTTAACTCCATTTCGTTGAATTTTTTCCTACGAGTACTTTACATTATAAAATAACTGAAGGCAGGGAAGCTCTGAACGAAACCTCACCACGCGAAGGCCAGAAATCTTTTTGTTTGTCTACCTGTAATAAATTGCCTTTTAGTCAATTAAAGTTTACACTCTATATTATTACGCGAAGTTTAGATACAACGATGCGAGCATCGAGAAAATAATCATGATCACTCAAAATATAACCTGTAAAGCCTTCTTACCTTTATTCAATAGCCGCCTTGTGCCTTCTAGCCGTTTTGAACACCATTTCGTCGATTTTGTTTCCTACGAGTACTGTACATTACAAAATAACTGAAGGCAGGGGGCCTCCGAACCAACCCTCACCACGCGAAGGCCAATAAATTCCAAACAAATCGACCTATCTCCCTCAAATTGCCACCAGAGAGACCGAAGATTATATGCCTACCCATCCGATGTTCGCCAGTTTCCAAATTCGGTTGCATGCGCTGTAGAAGCGTTCCGCCGAGTTGTTTGCCCGGTAACCCAACGGGCGTACTACGCGTTCAAAAACTGAGAGAGGGTATTACTAGAAGCGGCTCGTCGCTAAGCGACGGCCGCTTAAAAAAAAACGGGTAATTTAAGAAGCGGCTCGTCGCTAAGCGACGGCCGCTTAACAAGAAATTCTGCAAGAATTAGAAGCGGCCTTTTTCATCATCCGAGCCGGATGAATGCACAGGATAAGTTCAAGTTGATCGTAATTCAATTTTTGTCACCTTTCAGTTGGCATGACAGTCAATTCGTCACTCCGAATGATTTAGTATTTAAAATTCGACCGAGTGTTCTAGAGAAGATTTTGGTTGCCTAGTGGGTTAGTGCGCTCTGATCGTACTACTATGACAGTTTAATGTCAATGGTTCAAGTCTCATCATAGTGAAGTTTTTTTTTCTCTGATCTTTTTTTTTTTCCTATTCTTTTTCACTTGTTTTTCTTTTTTCTTTTGTCAACGCTTAAGCTGTAAACCTATTTTGCAATTTAACACGGAAAAGTACTCACCGATTCTATGGATATTCGCTACGCGAGAAACCAACGCCAGCTCAAGCTTCACAAAAAACTGGCACTTCGATTTGTTTGACAATTTCAAAGCAAGCGAACAATTTGGTATAAATCTGAGTCTTCGATCCGTTGACCAGTTTCTCGACGATAACCGATATCTCAAAACTAGTAAAGTATGTTCAAACAACGCCACGCAAAAGAGCTGTGTTGGTTGATTTCACTTCCGGTAGTACTTCCGGTATTGCACCATCACTAACTCGGTCAATATTTGTTTATCTTCAAAACCGGGTCAAAAGGAACGCTCAAATAAATTCATTTCCTATAATTCTGACTAAACATTTCTTTTTGAAAGGATTTCGCCATTTCCGACTTTGATCCCTGTATTTTATGGCCACCAAAATCTACAAGTTCAGTTTAAAAACATTTACGGTCTTCCGAATAGCTTTTAGTTAAGTCATCCGTGTTGTGAAATACTGCTCAAAATAAACGCTTTCAAATAAATTCCTTTCCTACTAGATGTACATTGGAGTAATTCAATTCTGACAAAACATTTCTTTCCTCTGTAACCCTTGAGCATTGAAAGGCTTTTAAAGAGACGATGCGTGACCGACCTAATGACTTTATTTACTACAAAATTCCCTAGTCACTGCAACAGATGTCTCATTAGCGCAGTCGGATAAGGGGCCGAGTTAGGAGTTAGAAGGTGGGAGTTCAAATACTGGAACCGGTATTGTTAAATTATTTCTTTACTTATATCATTGTTTCTTCCTCTGGCCGAGAGGGGCACGGGCCTCTCGACGGACACCACGACGAAAAAAACTACAAAAAAAAAAAAAAACAAGAAATTCTGCGAGAATTAGAAGCGGCCTTTTTGACCATCCGAGCCGGATTAATGCACAGGATAAGTTCAAGTTGATCGTAATTCAACTTTTGTCACTGACAGTCAATTCGTCACTCCGAATGATGAAGAATTTAAAATTCGAATCTGCATTTTGCGAAGGTTTTGGTGGCCTAGTGGGTTAGTGCGCTCATTACGTACTGGAAATGTAGTTTAGGGTGGGTGGTTCAAATCTCATAAGAGGTAAGTTTTTTTTTCTTTGATCTCTTTTTTTTCTATTCCTTTTCACTTGCTTTTCTTTTTTCTTTTGTCAGCGCTTAAGCTGTAAACCTATTTTGCAATTTAACACGGAAAAGTACTCAACCGATTCTATGGATATTCGCTACGCGAGAAACCAAGGCCAGCTGAAGCTTGACAAAACACTGGCACTTCGATTTGTTTGACAATTTCAAAGAAAGAAAGAAAGAAAGCGAACAATTTGCTATAAATCTGAGTCATGTGTTCGATCCGTTGACCGATTTCTCGACGATAACCGATAAATTATCTCAATACAACTAAGGTATGTTCAAACAACGCCACGCAAAAGAGCTGTGTTGGTTGATTTCCCTTCCGGTATTGCACCATCACTAACTCGGTCAATATTTTTTTATCTTCAAAACCGGGTCACGAACAATCACGTTACATGTAAAGTAAATTCAGTGAAAGTTATGGACTTTCTTTAAGATTTCATAGGCCTTATAAATTATTTTAAACGTTGTTACAATTTATCATTCCGGAAAAGAAACACAAATGCCCAAAAAAGATTCTTTTTAAAACAAATGAATTGTGAAACAAAAATAACCATACAAAGGGCACAGTTTTAAAACTATAATATCTGTCCAATCAATAGTGCCCGTTCCCACGAGTGAAACAGACAAGAAACACAACTTTTAATACACGCAATATCGGGAAAGCAAGCGTTATGCTACTCTGGGTGCCTTTTAGTCAATTAAAAGTTTATACTCTTTACATTATTACGCAAAGTTTAGATACAACGACGCGAGCATCGAGAAAATAATTATAATCACGCAAAATAAAACCTGTACACCCTTCTGACCTTTATTCCATACCCAATCATCTGTTGTTCTGAAATACTGCTCAAAACAAACGCTCTCAAATAAATATCCTTTGTTATGGGATGTACACTGGGGTAATTCAATTCTGAGAAAACATTTCTTTTCTCTGTAACCGTTGGGCATTGAAACGGATTTTAAAGAGAGGATGCGTGACCGACCTTATGACTTTATTTACTACAAAATTCCATACTCGCCGCAACAGATGTCTCATTAGCGCAATCGGATAAGGGGCCGAGGTAAGAATTTGATGGTCGCGAGTTCTAAAACCGGATCCGGTATAATTAAATTATTTCTTTACTTATGTCATTGTTTCTTCCTCTGGCCGAGAGGGGCACGGGCCTCTCGACGGACACCACGACAAAAAAAAACTACAAAAAAAAAAAAAAACAAGAAATTCTGCGAGAATTAGAAGCGGCCTTTTTGACCATCCGAGCCGGATTAATGCACAGGATAAGTTCAAGTTGATCGTAATTCAATTGTTGTCACCTTTCAGTTGGCATGACAGTCAATTCCTCACTCCCAATGATAAAAGATTTAAAATTGGATCAAGCGTTTGAAGAAGATTTTGGTGGCCTAGTGGCTGAGCGCGCTCTTTTGTACTGTAATGACAGCTTAGGGTTGGTGGTTCAGGCCTCAACAGAGTGAAGTTTTTTTTCTTTGATCTTTTTTTTTTCTATTCCTTTTCACTTGTTTTTCTTTTTTCTTTTGTCAACGCTTAAGCTGTCAACCTATTTTGCAATTTAACACGGAAAAGTACTCAACCGATTCTATGGATATTCGCTACGCGAGAAACCAAGGCCAGCTGAAGCGTCACAAAACACTGGCACTTCGATTGGTTCGACAATTTCAAAGAAAGCGAACAATTCGGTATAAATCTGAGTCTTCGATCCGTTGACCAGTGTCTCGACGATAACCGATATCTCAATACAACTAAGGTATGTTCAAACAACGCCACGCAAAAGAGCTGTGTTGGTTGATTTCACTTCCGGTAGTACTTCCGGTATTGCCCCATCACTAACTCGGTCAATATTTGTTTATCTTCAAAACCGGGTCAACAGAAACGCTCAAATAAATTCATTTCCTGTAATTCTGACTAAACATTTATTTTTGAAAGGATTTCGCCATTTCCGACTCTGATCCCTGTATTATATGGCCACCAAAATCTACAAGTTCAGTTTAAAAAGATTTACGGTCTTCCGAATAGCTTTAGTTAAGTCATCGGTGTTGTGAAATACTGCTCAAAATAAACGCTTTCAAATAAGTTCCTTTCCTATTAGATGTACATTGGAGTAATTCTATTCTGACAAAACATTTCTTTCCTCTGTAACCCTTGAGCATTGAAAGGCTTTTAAAGAGACGATGCGTGACCGACCTAATGACTATATTTACTACAAAATTCTCCAGTAATCACAAGTAATGTCTCTTTAGCGCAATCGGATACGGGATCGAGATTGGGATCTGAAGGTCGCGAGTTCAAGTCGCGGCGCCGCCATTAGAAAATTAATTTCTTTACTTATGTCATTGTTTCTTCCTCTGGCCGAGAGGGGCACGGGCCTCTCGGCGGACACCACGACAAAAAAAACTAAAAAAAAAAAAAAACGGGTAATTTAAGAAGCGGCTCGTCGCTAAGCGACGGCCGCTTAACAAGAAATTCTGCGAGAATTAGAAGCGGCCTTTTTGACCATCCGAGCCGGATTAATGCACAGGATGAGTTCAACTTGATCGTAATTCAATTTTGTCACCTTTCAGTTGGTATGACAGTCAATTCGTCACTCTGAATAATAAATAATTTAAAATTCGAACTTGCGTTTAGAGAAGGCTATGGTGGCCTAGTGGGTTAGTGTGCTCTTTTCCTACTGTAATGGCAGCTTAGGGTCGGTGGTTCAAGTGTGAATATCTTTTTCCTTGATCTCTTTTTTTTTCTATTCCTTTTCACTTGTTTTTCTTTTTTCTTTTGTCAACGCTTAAGCTGTAAACCTTTTTTGCAATTTAACACGGAAAAGTACTCAACCGATTCTATGGATATTCGCTACGCGAGAAACCAAGGCCAGCTGAAGCTTGACAAAACACTGGCACTTCGATTTGTTTGACAATTTCAAAGAAAGCGAACAATTTGGTATAAATCTGAGTCTTGGATCCGTTGACCGGTTTCTCGACGATAACTGATATCTCAATACCACTAAGGTATGTTCAAACAACGCCACGCAAAAGAGCTGTGTTGGTTGATTTCACTTCCGGTATTGCACCATCACTAACTCGGTCAATATTTGTTTATCTTCAAAACCGGGTCACGAACAATCTCGTTACATGTAAAGTAAATTCAGTGAGAGTTATGGACTTTCTTTAAGATTTCATAGGCCTTATAAATGATTTTAAACGTTGTTACAATTTATCATTCCGGAAAAGAAACACAAATGCCCCAAAAAGATTTTGTTTAAAACAAATGCATTGTGAAACGAAAATAACCATAGACAGGACACAGTTTCAAAACTATAATATCTGTCCAATCAGAAGTGCCCGTTCCCACCAGTGAAACAGACAAGAAACATAACTTACACGCAATATCGGGAAAGCAAGCGTTATGCTACTCTGGGTGCCTTTTAGGCAATTAAAAGTTTATACTCTTTACATTATTACGCAAAGTTTAGATACAACGACGCGAGCATCGAGAAAATAATTATAATCACGCAAAATAAAACCTGTACACCATTCTTACCTTTATTCCATACCCAATCATCTGTTGTTCTGAAATACTGCTCAAAACAAACGCTCTCAAGTAAATATCCTTCGTTATGGGATGTACACTGGAGTAATTCAATTCTGAGAAAACATTTCTTTTCTCTGTAACCGTTGGGCATTGAAACGGATTTTAAAGGACGATGCGTGACCGACCTAGTGACTTTATTTACTACAAAATTCCTCGGTCGCCGCAACAGATGTCTCATTAGCGCAGTTGGATAAGGGACCGAGTTAAGAATTTGATGGTCGCGAGTTCTAATACCGGATTATTATTTCTTTACTTATGTCATTGTTTCTTCCTCTGGCCGAGAGGGGCACGGGCCTCTCGACGGACACCACGACAAAAAAAAACTACAAAAAAAAAAAAAAAAAAAAAAAGGGTATTACTAGAAGTGGCTCGTCGCTAAGCGACGGCCGCTTAAAAAAAAAAAGGGTAATGCTAGAAGCGGCTCGTCGCTAAGCGACGGCCGCTTAACAAGAAATTCTGTGAGAATTAGAGGCGGCCTTTCTGAAAATCTGAGCCGGATTAATGCACAGGATAAGTTCAAGTTGATGGTAATTCAATTTTTGTCACCTTTCAGTTTGCATCACAGTCAATTCGTCACTCCGAATGATAAAGCATTTAAAATTCGATCGTGGGTTTTGCGAAGATTTTGGTGGCTTAGTGGATTAGAGTGCTCTTTACGACCTGAAATGGTAACTTAGGGTCGGTGTTCAAGCCGCAACAGGGTGAAGTTTTTCTTTCTTTGATCTCTTTTTTTTTCTATTCCTTTTCACTTGTTGTTCTTTTTTTCTTTTGTTAACGCTTAAGCTGTAAACCTATTTTGCAATTTAACACGGAAAAGTACTCAACCGATTCTATGGATATTCGCTACGCGAGAAACCAAGGCCAGCTGAAGCTTGACAAAACACTGGCACTTCGATTTGTTTGACAATTTCAAAGAAAGCGAACAATTTGGTATAAATCTGAGTCTTGGATCCGTTGACCGGTTTCGCGACGATAACTGATATCTCAATACTACTATAAAGATATGTTCAAACAACGCCTCGGAAAAGAGCTGTGTTGGTTGATTTCACTTCCGGTATTGCACCATCATTAGTACTTCCGGTATTGCACCATCACTAACTCGGTCAATATTTGTTTATCTTCAAAACCGGGTCACGAACAATCTCGCTACATGTAAAGTAAATTCAGTGAAAGTTATGGACTTTCTTTAAGATTTCATAGGCCTTATAAATGATTTTAAACGTTGTTACAATTTATCATTCCGGAAAAGAAACACAAATGCCCAAAAAACAAATGCATTGTGAAACGAAAATAACCATAGACAGCGGTGAGGGTAAAAGGAGGAATGAGTTTGCGGAATGGCATGTGGCATGACTTGCGGAATCGCATAATTATGCGGAATGTAATGTATGCAAAATGGCGCGAAAACATTAATTCAACTGAAGGAGTTAATTATTCAACAGCAAAAGGGAAGCTGTGTAGCTGCCGATCTCTGTCACAACTACTCGCCACCGGGCTTGCTTTCGTATAAACATTACACTTATGAACTCTTGAGGTGATTACATTTGCCTTGAGTTTTGCTTTCATAGGATTAGCCAGTTCGCGAATAATATTTGCAGCATATTTGTGAAGCTATGCACGAAAGAATCGTTTGGCTGCGAGACAAGCGAGGTTTTGCCATCTTGTCAATTTCACAGTGTAGGTCAAACTCTTTTTCAAATGGATTAAATAAAATTTATTTTTCCGGAGTCGATTGTAAGCGATTAGGAATGGAGTCTCGCAGAGGCCTATTATGGTTTTCAGAGTTTTACAAGCGTCTCAAATCGGTCGAGCTGCTTTGTTGTTATGATATGAATAACTGAACTCTCGAAGACCAAGCGACAAACGAGGGAAATATTGTAATCAGTTGCGAACTGGCTAATCCTGTAAACGCAAACTCAAGACAAATCAGTTCAAGCGGGTTCATTTGTAAAATATTTATATCAAGTCTATCAAAGCACAAGTCCCGTGTAGAGCAATGCTCTAAACTGAAAAATTTCTCGGTCAAATCCAATTTGTTTTCAACATTTTTTTGTCACCGAGATCAGCAACTACACTGGCCAGTTACGATTATTCACTGTGTTATTAGGCTGGCAGACGCGATAACCACTCGCGAGCTCCAATACGCAAGATCAAGATTACTAACCGTAAATTATTATCCTGAGAAGGGGCTAGTTGTTGATCTCGCTAACAACAATTGCTGAAAACAAATTGGATTTGACCGAGAAATTTTATAACATCTGGTACCTAGGGTACTCGATCTTCGATGAGACGACTCTTGAACGCGAGCACTCAGTTCAGTTATTCATATCATAACAACAAATTAGCAGCGCGGCGACTGATTTTAGACTCTTGTAAAAACTCTGAAAACCATAAATTGAATAAGCCTCTACGAGGCTCCGTTCCTAAATCTCTTACAATCGACCCAGGAAAAATAGAATTTTATTTAATCCATTTCAAAACTTTCAAAGAGTTTGACCTACACTGTGAAATTGACAAGATGGCAAAAGCTCGCTTGTCTCGCAGCCGGCCGCGAACTATTCGCACAAATACACTGCAAATATCATGGACTATCATTCCCGAACAGACTAATCCTATGAAAGCAAAACTCAAGGTAAAATTTAATCACCTCAAGAGTTGTTCAGGAAAAATTTCCATATAGCCCCATACATTAATTATACATTCTATTTCATTAATTATGTATGCGCATCATTGTTTTTGAAGACAATGACTTATTCCCTAGGGTTTCGCATATATACATTGCTAATTATTACTTACTGTAGCAATAAAAAGTGATTTAATTAACCGTGTCGTTTCTCTCTCTTTTTCTGCCCCACATTCCTCGTTTTCCCCTCACTCTTTTCCCTACTATTTTCCCACTCTTTTTGCTATCCAAGGTCCCCCCTTTTTTCTACATCATTCTTTTTTTATTTGACCGCTCTACTGGGCTTTGATCCATCGCCCTACGCCCGGCATTCTTGACCAGTCCGTCACCTTACCACTGCGCTACACAAACCAGTTGCAAGGTACTCGTCAATAACTAAGTTTTATCTTAGCCATCCATCTAAAAAATCTGTATAACAATATATACAAAGAAATGCACGAGAGACCTACTTTGCCCAAAAGAATGCGTTTCCTTCACCCTTTGATTGGTCCATTTGAATGTTAAAATGAAATTTTTGAATGTTTGTTTCTCTTTTGCTGTGTACTAAAAGTACAGCTAACGTTGTATTTAAAATGGCCAAAATGAATTTGATAAGTTTGGGAAAGATACTTCAGGATCACGACCGGTGCATAGACTGGTGCAAGGAACAAAACCTGCTTGCGTCGTCGATAAAATGTCCTCGATCTGGGTGCAGCAACGCACTCAGCTGGACAAGACGAGCTTCATCGCGAGACGGGTATGAGTGGCGATGCTCGAAGAGGGGTTGCGATGGAATGGCATCAATGCGCGATAAATCATGGTTTTCTGGCAGCAAGCTTTCCATCGAAAAAGTATTAGCCCTAACATACGCTTGGGCTCACAAATTTACCACAACTCAAGCAGTGCACGAAACCTCACTTGACGAACAATCCACGTCAACAGAAACGGTAGTAGATTGGTATAACTATTGCCGGGAGGTTTGTGCTGACAGAATCATGAATTATCATGTGGGGGCAATAGGCGGGCGTGGCAAAACTGTTGAGATTGACGAGTCCAAGTTTGGCAAGATGAAGTATCACCGAGGTCGCGCCATCGAAGGGAAGTGGTCTTTGGTGGCATTTGCCGTGAAACCAAGGCTTGCTTCCTTGTTCCGGTAGAGCGCAGGGACAAGAAACATTACTGCCTCTCATACGCGCAAACATATTGCCGGGGACACGCGTGATGAGCGACCTATGGAGAGCTTACAATTGCCTTAATGACGAGGGCTACGATCACATCACAGTCAAGCACAGCCTAAACTTCGTTGACCCAGACACTGGTGCCCATACACAGGGCATTGAAAATAAATGGTGGGGAGTAAAGCGAGGAACATCCAAAGAACTATTCGAGGGCTACCTACAAGAATATATGTGGCGCCAGCTCTACGGAAAAGACCCCTTTGGAAACATTCTCAAGCATATCGCTGACCTCTACGAAGTCCGTAAAGACGAAGAAGAGGGCTCCAAACGCATATGAACAGTCTATGCACCCTTCGTGATCCGCTTTTTGCGATGCGCGCAAGAAAGGGAAGAATTACATTGTCATCAGATGGCATTAAACTGATGTGCACCAGCAAAATATCGACAAGGATAGCAAAGAACGAGCCACACCAGGTAAGAAAATTATTTTAATTTCAAACATTTACTGAGCAAACACAACAGTTTGTAGATAGCCCTACCGTTATTAAACCGCTAACCCGACCGCCAAAATATCTTTGAATCACCTCTATTGCACGGTAAAAGTGAATAAATTTCAAACTCCGAAAAACGCCATCAAAATGTACTTTAAGTTAGGACTTTGGAAGGAAAAACGAGCGATATTTAAACTGTTTGAAAAAAGACTTAGAAAAAAAATAAAGAACTTCAAAAACAAAGAGCAGAAGTCCCAAAGGCTTCCCATTGTTATCGCTATTGTTTTCTCAAAACAAAGGCTGAATGCATAATTAATGGATGGGGCTGTGCGGAAATCTTGCCGTTCATAAGAAAGCAAGCCCGGTGAAGAGTAGTTGTGACCGAGATCCACAGCTAGCTTGCGATTATTCTCTGTGTTAGGCTGTAGAATAATTAACTGTTTGAGCTGAATTAATTTCTTCGCCCATTTTGCATATGTTACATTCCGCATAATAATGCGATTCCGCAAGTCATGCCACATGCCATTCCGCAAACTCATTCCTCCTTTTACCCTCACCGCATAGACAGGACACACTTTCAAAACTATAATATCTGTCCAATCAGAAGCGTCCCACGAGTGAAAGAGACAAGAAACATAACTTACACGCGATATCGGGAAAGCAAGCGTATGCCTTTTAGTCAATTAAAAGTTTATACTCTTTACATTATTATGCGAAGTTTAGATACAACGACGCGAGCATCGAGAAAATAATTATAATCACGCAAAATAAAACCTGTACACCCTTCTTACCTTTATTCCATACCCAATCATCGTTGTTCTGAAATACTGCTCAAAACAAACGCTCTCAAATAAATATCCTTCGTTATGGGACGTACATTGGAGTAATTCAATTCTGAGAAAACATTTCTTTTCTCTGTAACCCTTGGGCTGTGACGGATAAGAAGCCTTGCGTTACCCACTTATTAAGTTAATGTTTATTAGCAAGTTCTTTTTAAATTAGTATTTCGCAATGAAACTCGACCTTTTTATTTTTCGGAGAAGAAAGAGACGCACACGACGTGCAGCGGAGATATTTCGGAGATATTTGCTCGCGGAGACATTGATAATCTTTACCACGTTACCCGCCCTATAAGGAGTATAAGGATTATAACGTAAGTTCTTCACCTTTTTGTTTCTTTCACCTTAATATTATTTCGTTCGTTGATCATTTTCTTTCGTTTGGTTATTTCGTTGCGTAATGCACATTTATGTAATTTTTTAGTTCTCACCGCACACTTCAATCAATCAATGGAATAAACCTGCAATCAGAACCATGAAGTTGTGTGGTTGATCACGGCGAACTCCGGATCGATACTTTACGAACAAGGACTCGGTTCGGGAACGCGACAGTGAGAAGTTTTAATACATTGAGTGCAACTGGAGTTTTCGAACGATATCATATGGCGCACCGCCCCCAAGAACTCTATTAGTAAACTTGTCGCGTGATATTATTCGACATGGATGGCAATTCTAATGGAGCTAAGTCATCTTCTTCGCATGAAAATGGAAGAAACTCCATACTGGAGCCGCTCTTAAGCGAAAAACTGGATTCTGTATCGCAAACATCGGGGAAACGTTCCCGCTCGCGTATTACATCATCATCTCGCCATTCGTCTTCGTCCAGCGCGCGGAGAAAGGCCTTAGCAGAAGCTGCGGCGGCTAAACAAGAAGCGGAATTCGACCGGTTATTGGCCGACAAAGAACGAGAGAGGATGGAAATGGAGGCAGAAGAAGAGAGAAAACGCCAGTCCCATTTAGCAAAATTCGTGCACGAAAAAGCCGTTCTCGCTGCGAACAAGAAGGCCGCGATAGCAGAAGCCAAACTGAAGGCCATCGAACAAGCCATAGAGGAAGATAACGAAAAAATCACGTTAGTCACTATTCCAGGTTTCACCGACCCCGTTGACACTAAAGAACAGACACAAGCTTGGATAAACACCAAGCAAATCCACAGGAGTCACTTAAAACAGTGGATTGCGTGACAGGAAACACTAATCCTTTTGAAGAACATTTCAAAGGAAAGGATGATAACTCTCTTCAGTACAGCACTCCTCGAATTAAGGAGGAACGTACACCTAACACGCCACCTAATAGGAATATCTCAGAATATGGTCAAGCGAGGAATACGCCCCCCTACGAGCCCCTTTCAGCGAACCCCTTCACGCCGATGCCTGTAGAAGAACTCGTGACAATCAATCAAAAACTGGCTGCGAGCCTGGAACGGCAAAGTCTTCCAAAGTGCCATCCGGAGGTATTCGCAGGAGACGTGACCCTTTTTCACCCTTGGAAAAGTGCCTTTAGAGCTATGATCAAAGATGCAAACTTGTCACCAGAAAAGGAGATTAACTATTTGAGAAGCTACACGAAAGGAGATGCGCAGAAGGTGGTGAACAACTTCCGACAGCGGCAATATAGAGATCCTGTCGTGGCCCTGCGTGACGTATGGACAGAGCTGGAGAGACGCTTTGGGAATACAGCTGCCATCACAAATGTTCTCGTGCAACGACTTCAACACACCTCCAGATTCGAACAAGGAGATAGCGACAAGCTTCAGAGATTTGCAGACGTGTGTGCCGACGTAGATAGTCAGCTGGACTTCCTTCCAGGTCTCGGCTGCCTAAACTATCCTTCCGCGATTGGCCCCATCGTTGAGAACCTACCCAACTTCATTCGTTCAAAATGGGAGAAGAGAGTTGTTCAGTACGCTGAGGATCACAGCGATGCTTACCCCGGCTTCAAGGAATTCGCGGCCATCATCCAAGAACTAGCACGCCTGAAGAACCACCCAAATGTGTTGGCATGCGCACAATCGAACCACCACAAACGGAGAACTCGAGACCGCAGACAAGACATTTCCCACATGCCCGAAGAGGATACCGACCCAAACAGAAGAGTTCTCAAATCAAGTATGGAAAGCGGAAACAGCACCAAAAGGGATGCGAAAGAAGAGAAATTCGGTGCCTTCCACCAGCGTAAGGGACACCTCCTGACAGAGTGCAAGGCCTTTGAAAACGAACCCCTCGAGGTGAAGAATGACTGCATCCTTAGAGCGGGACTGTGCTTCCGTTGCCTCTCAAGAGGGCACCGATCGACTGAGTGCACTGCAGTCGTGAAATGCGCCAAGTGCGGAGATGACCGTCACCCTACAATTCTCCACAGAGAGAGAGCAGAAACCACGAGAAAAGAACACGGGGAGGAGGTTCGAGCAACCTGCACCTCCGTTTGTCAGAACCCAAACAGTGTCGGAGTCTCGTGTAGCAAAATCGTGCTCGTTGATGCCTTCACGAAGAATGGAACGCAAGAACCCTACCGCGTTTATGCAATTATAGATGATCAGAGCAACGCCTCAATGATAAGCCCGAATCTAGCGGACAAATTAGGCGCAACTGGACCAAAACTAAAATATCTGCTATCAACCTGCAGTGGCACGACAAAAGAGAAGTCGGGACGAAGAGTTTGCGGCGTCGTGCTACGCTCCATGGCTGGCAGAACGATAAGACTTCCCCAACTTGTGGAGTGCTCCAACATCCCTCAAGACAAGCGCGAGATCGTCACACCAGAAATGGCCATGCAGTTCTTCCACCTAAAGGAGGTCGCTAAGGAGATCCCTCCTTATGATCCCAAAGCAAAGGTCGAAATTCTTATCGGCAGAGACGCGCCCGAGTTATTAAAGGTCAGAGAGAGCAGGAATGGTCAGAAAGGAGCCCCGTGGGCGCAACGACTCGATCTAGGATGGACAATATCCGGCCAAATGTGCTTGGATCGAGTAGGCGGGCCCATCCACATCTCTGTACGCCACACAGCAGTCGAATATCCCAATCAAGTCGCTGCCCTTCCCTGGGACAGCCAAACCATTCAGCGCTCGTCCGCAAAACACGAAGTTGTGCCCTGTCCCAACCACTTCAAAGTAAAGGAAAAATACGCCGAGAGGGCGGAAATCGGAGCTGACGTCTTTAGGACAACTCCAGAAGACAACATGCTGAGCATGTCGCAAGACGACCAACGCTTTATGCAGATCATGAACGCTGGCACCCGCAAGAACCATCTAGGAAATTGGGAGATGCCACTCCCATTTCGTACTCCAAACATCGCGATGCCCAACAACCGTCCATTAGCCGTTAACCGCCTCAACGGCCTGCTGCGCACCCTCAAGAGAAAACCCAAGATGAAGGAAGACTATTTCCAGTTCATGTGTAAAATTTTCGATCGCGGCCATGCGGTTCCTGTTCCCCAGGAGGAGTTGTTAGCACCTGGTAGTCTTCAGGAGACAAATAGATCAAACAAAAGTGACGCAGTAGAAAACAGAAATGAAGGGAAAATCTGGTACTTGCCCCACTTTGGAGTATATCACCCCAGGAAACCGGATCAAATCCGCGTCGTGTTTGACTCGTCGGCTGAGTTTCAAGGAGTTTCGCTGAACAAGGAACTTCTTCCGGGTCCAGACCTCATGAATAGTCTCTCTGGAGTATTGATACGTTTCCGTCAGGAGAATGTCGCGGCGATGTGCGACATAGAGCAAATGTTCCACTCATTCCATGTGACCCCAGAGCACCAGAACTTTCTTCGCTTCCTCTGGTTCAAAGACAACGACCCATCTAAAGAAATCATCGAGAATAAGATGACCGTACACCTGTTTGGAAACGGGCCGAGCCCCGCCATCGCCACCTTTGGCCTAAGGAAGACAGCAGACGATGGCGAGGAGAAGTATGGAAAAGCAACCAGAGACTTCGTCCACAGAAACTTCTATGTGGACGACGGGCTAACCTCTTGCAGCACAGAAAATGAAACCGTTAGTCTAATCAAGAACGCCCAAGGCAGGTTGGCCACAGCGAACCTCAGACTTCATAAGGTTGTCTCTAACTCGGTGGCCGTCATGGAGGCAATTCCAGCGGAGGATCGTGCTAAAAGTATCAAAGATCTAGACCTGCGTCACGACGTCTTACCAGCACAACGATCGCTTGGGGTCCATTGGGACATTAAAGAGGATCAATTCACCTTCCACGTTTCACTGTCAGAAAAGCCTTTCACAAGAAGAGGAGTTCTTTCTACAATCAACTCCGTGTACGACCCCCTGGGACTCGCATCCCCAGTCGTCCTAGAAGGCAAGCTGATCCTACAGCAACTCGTCGTTATGGGAAAGAAGGCAAACAACGACAACCCTCTTGGCTGGGACGACCCGCTCCCGGAGATTCTGAACCAACGCTGGCGTCGTTGGAGAGACGTTCTCCCCGACCTAGAAAAGGTTTCCATCCCTCGATGCTACCACCGCAGAGGATTTGGCACCGTCGAGCGAAGAGAGATCCACGCATTTTCCGACGCGAGCAAGGAAGCCATAGGAACCGCTGTTTACCTACGAGAGTTCGACATTGGAGGAGAAATAAGCGTCTCCCTTTTGTACGGACGTTCCAAAATTGCACCAGTCCACTCAACAAGCATCCCAAAACTAGAGCTGTGCAGCGCAGTGCTAACCACCCAGGCTGTAAGGATGATTAGCAAAGAACTCGATGTTGAAGTTGACGAAGAGATTTATTACTCCGACTCAAAGGTCGTGCTTGGCTATATTCAGAATGAAAGCAGGAGATTCTACGTCTACGTGGCCAACCGCGTCCAAACTATTCGCAACGCCACGGATCCCCATCAGTGGAGATACATCGACACCGCAAACAACCCAGCCGATCTAGCAACCCGCTGCATGTCTCCAGACAAGCTGATGGAGTCACGCTGGTTGTTAGGACCAGAATTCCTGTGGAACATACTACCTCAACCTCACGATGTACCTCAGAAGATGCCGCTCGACGAAAACGACCCGGAAGTGAAAAGAAAAGTAGTCGTTTGCGCCACAGAGTCGCAGGTACTGCAAAATCTGGGCTGTTCAAGATTTAAACGCCTTTCCAGTTGGCTGTCCGTGAAGCGTGCAGTAGCCAATCTCATTCGAATAATAAAGAGATTCCAGGAGAGAAAACACTCAAAGACGCCAACTAGACCCCTCTCCCCTCCATCAGCAGCCGAACTGGAGCACGCTGGCCAGGTTACAATCAAAGCACTACAAAGAGAAGCTTTTCCTGTCGAGTTCAAGGCGCTAACCGCAGACGGAAACAAGAAAACAGTACCAAAAGATTCAAATCTGCTGCTTCTAGATCCATTCCTAGATCCAAATGGACTCATTCGCGTCGGAGGTCGCCTCAGAAATTCCTCATTGACATCGCAGGAGAAACATCCAACGCTCCTCCCTAAAGGACACCACCTATCAGAGCTAGTCATCCGGCATTTTCACAACAAGGTGCATCACCAAGGTCGCCAAATCACAAGCGGAGCCGTCCGCGAAGGTGGATACTGGGTAATTGGAGCTCATCGGATGATATCGAGGCTTATAGAATCCTGCGTAACTTGCAAACGATTAAGAGGCCCAACCTTAACTCAACACATGGCGAACCTACCGACCGATCGGTTGGAAGCTTGCCCACCCTTCACGAATGTTGGACTCGATGTCTTTGGCCCCTGGGAGATCATAACAAGGAGACTAAGAGGAGGTGCTGTTAACGCCAAACGCTGGGGTCTCATCATCACTTGTTTAAGTAGCCGCGCCATTCACATCGAAGTGTTGGAGTCGATGGACGCCAGCTCTTTCATCTGCGCCTTGCGCCGTTTCTCTGCTCCGGTGGAAAAGATAAGATGTGATCAGGGTACTAACTTTGTGGGAGGACGCACTCTTGGAGATGGACCAGACACGGATCCAGAAGTTCACGGCAGAGCAAGGCTGCGAATGGGTGTTCAATCCTCCCCATGCATCGCATTTTGGAGGTGTGTGGGAACGCCAAATCGGTACGGTCCGACGTGTATTGGACTCAATGCTACTGAAGATAGGGCGTTCCCAGCTAACGCACGAACTACTGGTGACGCTCATGGCAGAAGTTACTGGAATTGTCAACAGCCGCCCTATCGCAACAATACCTTCCGACACAGAAGAACCACAGCCCCTAACTCCCGCCATGTTGCTTACTATGAAGACCCGCCCACTTGCGCCTACGCCTGGCCAATTCGTTCGACAAGACCTCTACGCGCGGAACTGGTGGAGAAAAGCCCAGTACCTGGCCGATCAGTTTTGGGTGAGATGGAGGAAGGAGTACGTGCAAAACCTTCAGAAGAGACCCAAGTCGACGACCCACGAACGCAACGTGTCTGTGGGAGACATTGTGCTTTTAAAGGAAGCCGACGCACATCGAAACGACTGGCCATTAGGACGGATAGAAGAAGTTACAAGGAGTTCGGACAGCAAGGTACGGAGGGCCAAAGTGAAGACATGTAAGGAAGGAAACGCGAAGAGCTATGACCGCCCAATCGGCAGCTTCGTCCTCCTACTAAAACGCGAAGAAGAAGAGTGACAGTTTCAGAGTGCTATGACCATTTGAACACTACATATCCTGAGTTATATTTTACCTTGATCGAAACTTTGATTATAAGATTTTATTGATTAGATCATTGTTATCACAAGGACTGACATCCTTGGGCGAGGAGTGTGACGGATAAGAAGCCTTGCGTTACCCACTTATTAAGTTAATGTTTATTAGCAAGTTCTTTTTAAATTAGTATTTCGCAATGAAACTCGACCTTTTTATTTTTCGGAGAAGAAAGAGACGCACACGACGTGCAGCGGAGATATTTCGGAGATATTTGCTCGCGGAGACATTGATAATCTTTACCACGTTACCCGCCCTATAAGGAGTATAAGGATTATAACGTAAGTTCTTCACCTTTTTGTTTCTTTCACCTTAATATTATTTCGTTCGTTGATCATTTTCTTTCGTTTGGTTATTTCGTTGCGTAATGCACATTTATGTAATTTTTTAGTTCTCACCGCACACTTCAATCAATCAATGGAATAAACCTGCAATCAGAACCATGAAGTTGTGTGGTTGATCACGGCGAACTCCGGATCGATACTTTACGAACAAGGACTCGGTTCGGGAACGCGACATGGGCATTGAAACGGATTTTAAAGAGACGATGCGTGACCGACCTAATGACTTTATTTACTACAAAATTCCCTAGTCACCGCAACAGATGTCTCATTAGCGCAGTCGGATAAGGGGCCGAGGTAGGAGTTTAATGGTGCGAGTTCAAATACTGAAACCGGTATTATTAAATTATTTATTTACTTGTATCATTGTTTCCTCCTCTGGTCGAGAGGGGCACGGGCCTCTCGACGGACACCACGACGAAAAAAAAACTACAAAAAAAAAAAAAAACACACACACACAAGAAATTCTGCGAGAATTAGAAGCGGCCTTTTTGACCATCCGAGGCGGATTAATGCACAGGATAAGTTCAAGTTGATCGTAATTCAATTTTTGTCACCTTTCAGTTGGGATGATAGTCAATTCGTCACTCCGAATGATACAGATTTTAAAATTCGACTGCACATTAAGAGTTGATTTTGGTGGCCTAGTGGGTTAGTGCGCTCTCTTCGTACTGCAATGACAACTAATGGTCGGATGTTCAAATCTTTCCTTTGATCTCTTTTTTTTTTTTTCTATTCCTTTTCACTTGTTTTTTTTTTTTCTTTTGTTAACGCTTAAGCTGTAAACCTATTTTGCAATTTAACCCGGAAAAGTACTCAACCGATTCCATGGATATTCGCTACGCGAGAAACCAAGGCCAGCTGAAGCTTCGCAAAACACTGGCACTTCGATTTGTTTGACAATTTCAAAGAAAGCGAACAATTTGCTATAAACCTGCGTCTTCGATCCGTTGACCAGTTTCTCGACGATAACCGATATCTCAATACTAGTAAGGTATGTTCAAACAACGCCACGCAAAAGAGCTGTGTTGGTTGATTTCACTTCCGGTAGTACTTCCGGTATTGCACCATGACTAACTCGGTCAATGATACTTCACAAATTAATGTGATCAAGTAAGCTGAAGCCACTCAAAAGGCACTAAGGCCACATGGTAGCGGGCATTACCCCTTAAATCTACCAAAGCAAAGATTGAGCCCAAGCATTAGCAGCCATGGACAGCTGTTTCGGCCTTGTTAGGCCTCATCAGCATGGCATAGCTAATACTCAGGCTCAAGTACCCACATATCAATAAAACAAGCAATGAAATCGTAAAGCTTGTGGGATGTGGCTGGAGTGACAAGGATACTTCACAAATTAATGTGATCAAGTAAGCTGAAGCCACTCAAAAGGCACTAAGGCCACATGGTAGCGGGCATTACCCCTTAAATCTACCAAAGCAAAGATTGAGCGGTCAATGTTTGTTTATCTTCAAAACCGGGTCAAAAGGAACGCTCAAATAAATTCATTTCCTATAATTCTGACTAAACATTTCTTTTTGAAAGGATTTTGCCATTTCCGACTCTGACCCCTGTATTTTATGGCCATCAAAATCTACAAGTTCAGTTTAAAAACATTTACGGTCTTCCGAATAGCTTTTAGTTAAGTCATCGGTGTTGTGAAATACTGCTCAAAATAAACGCTTTCAAATAAATTCCTTTCCTACGGGATGTACATTGGAGTAATTCAATTCTGACAAAACATTTCTTTCCTCTGTAACCCTTGAGCATTGAAAGGCTTTTAAAGAGATAATGTGTGACCGACGTAATGACTTTATTTACTACAAAATTCTCCAGCAACCGCAAGAGATGTCTCATTAGCGCAATCGGGTAAAGGACCGAGGTTGGGATCTGAAGGTAGCGAGTTCAAGCCCGGGCACCGCTAGTAGAAATTATTTCTTTACTTATGTCATTGTTTCTTCCTCTGGCCGAGAGGGGCACGGGCCTCTCGACGGACACCACGACGAATAAAACTACAAAGAAAAAAAAAACAAGAAATTCTGCGAGAATTAGAAGCGGCCTTTTTGACCATCCGAGCCGGATTAACGCACAGGATAAGTTCAAGTTGCTCGTATTCAATTTTTGTCACCTTTCAGTTGGCATGACAGTCAATTCATCATTCTGAATGATGAAGAATTTAAAATTCGATTTAGCATTTCGACAAGATTTTGATGGCCTAGTGGGGTAATGTACTCTTTTCGTACTGTAATGGCAGCTTAGGGTCGGTGGTTCAAACCTCTATTGAGGGAAGTTTTTTTTTCTTTTATCTCTTTTTTTTTTCCATTCCTTTTCACTTGTTTTTCTTTTTTCTTTGGTCAACGCTTAAGCTGTAAACCTATTTTGCAATTTAACACGGAAAAGTAGTGAAGCGATTCTATGGATATTCGCTACGCGCGAAACCAAGGCCAGCTGAAGCTTGACAAAACACTGGCACTTCGATTTGTTCGACAATTTCAAAGAAAGCGAACAATCTGGTATAAATCTGAGTCTTCGATCCATTGACTGGTTTCTCGACGATAACTGATATCTCAATACCGCTAAGGTATGTTCAAACAACGCCACGCAAAAGAGCTGTGTTGGTTGATTTCACTTCCGATATTGCACCAGCACTAGTACTTCCGGTATTGCACCATCACTAACTCGGTCAATATTTGTTTATCTTCAAAACCGGGTCACGAACAATCTCGTTACATGTAAAGTAAATTCAGTGAAAGTTATGGACTTTCTTTAAGATTTCATAGGCCTTATAAATTATTTTAAACCTTGTTACAATTTATCATTCCGGAAAAGGAACACAAATGCCCAAAAAAGATTTTGTTTAAAACAAATGAATTGTGAACCGAAAATAACCATAGACAGGACACAGTTTCAAAACTATAATATCTGTCCAATAAGAAGTGCCCGTTCCCACGAGTGAAACAGACAAGAAACATTACACGCAATATCGGGAAAGCAAGCGTTATGCTACTCTGGGTGCCTTTTAGTCAATTAAAAGTTTATACTCTTTACATTATTACGCGAAGTTTAGATACAACGACGCGAGCATCGAGAAAATAATTATAATCACGGAAAATAAAACCTGTACAGCCCTCTTACCTTTATTCCATACCCAATCATCGTTGTTCTGAAATACTGCTCAAAACAAACGCCCTCAAATAAATATCCTTCGTTCAATTAATTCAATTTCTGAGAAAACATTTCTTTTCTCTGTAACCGTTGGGCATTGAAACGGATTTTAAAGAGACGATGCGTGACCGACCTAATGACTTTATTTACTACAAAATTCCTTAGCCACCGTAACAGATGTCTCATTAGCGCAGTCGGATAAGGGGCCGAGTTGGGAATTTGAACGTTGCGAGTTTACATACCGAAACCGGTATTATTAAATTATTTCTTTACTTATGTCATTGTTTCTTCCTCTGGCCGAGAGGGGCACGGGCCTCTCGACGGACACCACGACAAAAAAAACTACAAAAAAAAAAAAAAAAAAACAAGAAATTCTGCGAGAATTAGAAGCGGCCTTTTTGACCATCCGAGCCGGATTAATGCACAGGATGAGTTCAAGTTGATCGTAATTCAATTTTTGTCACCTTTCAGTTGGTATGACAGTCAATTCGTCACTCTGAATAATAAATAATTTAAAATTCGAACTTGCGTTTAGAGAAGGCTATGGTGGCCTAGTGGGTTAGTGTGCTCTTTTCCTACTGTAATGGCAGCTTAGTGTCAGTGGTTCAAGTCTGAATATTTTTTCCTTGATCTCTTTTTTTTTTTTTTTTTTTTTTCTATTCCTTTTCACTTGTTTTTCTTTTTTCTTTTGTCAACGCTTAAGCTGTAAACCTATTTTGCAATTTAACACGGAAAAGTACTGAATCGATTCTATGGATATTCGCTACGCGAGAAACCAAGGCCAGCTGAAGCTTCACAAAACACTGGCACTTCGATTTGTTTGACAATTTCAAAGAAAGCGAACAATTTGGTATAAATCTGAGTCTTCGATCCGTTGACCGTTTTCTCGACTATAACTGATATCTCAATACCACTAAGGTATGTCCAAACAACGCCACGCAAAAGAGCTGTGTTGGTTGATTTCACTTCCGGTATTGCACCATCACTAACTCGGTCAATATTTGTTTATCTTCAAAACCGGGTCACGAACAATCTCGTTACATGTAAAGTATAATTCAGTGAAAGTTATGGACTTTCTTTAAGATTTCATAGGCCTTATAAATTATTTTAAACGTTGTTACAATTTATCATTCCGGAAAAGAAACACAAATGCCCCAAAAAGATTTTTTTGAAAACTAATGAATTGTGAAACGAAAATAACCATAGACAGGACACAGTTTCAAAACTATAATATCTGTCCAATCAGAAGTGCCCGTTCCCACCAGTGAAACAGACAAGAAACATAACTTGCACGCAATATCGGGAAAGCAAGCGTTATGCTACTCTGGGTGCCTTTTAGTCAATTAAAAGTTTATACTCTTTACATTATTACGCAAAGTTTAGATACACCGACGCGAGCATCTAGAAAATAATTATAATCACGCAAAATAAAACCTGTACACCCTTCTTACCTTTATTCCATACCCAATCATCTGTTGTTCTGAAAGACTGCTCAAAACAAACGCTCCCAAATAAATATCCTTCGTTATGGGATGTACACTGGAGTAATTCAATTCTGAGAAAACATTTCTTTTCTCTGTAACCGTTGGGCATTGAAACGGATTTTAAAGAGACGATGCGTGACCGACCTAGTGACTTTATTTACTACAAAATTCCTCGGTCGCCGCAACAGATGTCTCATTAGCGCAGTTGGATAAGAGGCCGAGTTAAGAATTTGATGGTCGCGAGTTCTAATACCGGATCCGGTATAATTAAATTATTTCTTTACTTATGTCATTGTTTCTTCCTCTGGCCGAGAGGGGCACGGGCCTCTCGACGGACACCACGACAAAAAAAACTACAAAAAAAAAAAAAACAAGAAATTCTGCGAAAATTAGAAGCGGCCTTTTTGACCATCGAGCCGGATTAATGCATAGGATGAGTTCAAGTTGATCGTAATTAAATTTTTGTCACCTTTCAGTTGGCATGACAGTCAATTCGTCACTCCGAATGAATAAGGATTTAAAATTCAACCATGCTATTAGAGGAGGTTTTGGTAGCCTAGTGGGTTGGTGCGTTCTTTTGACATTGTAATGACAGCATAGGGTCGGTGGTTCAAGCCTCAACAAAGTGAAGTTTATTTTTCTTGATCTCTCTTTTTTCTATTCCTTTTCACTTGTTTTTCTTTTTTCTTTTGTCAACGCTTAAGCTGTAAACCTATTTTGCAATTTAACACGGAAAAGTACTCAACCGATTCTATGGATATTCGCTACGCGAGAAACCAAGGCCAGCCGAAGCTTCACAAAACACTGGCACTTCGATTTGTTTGACAATTTCAAAGAAAGCGAACAATTTGGTATAAATCTGCGACTTCGATCCGTTGACCAGTTTCTCGACGATAACCGATATCTCAATATGGTATGTTCAAACAACGCCACGCAAAAGAGCTGTGTTGGTTGATTTAACCTCCGGTAGTACTTCCGGTATTGCACCATCACTAACTCGGTCAACATTTGTTTATCTTCAAAACCGGGTCAAAAGGAACGCTCAAATAAATTCATTTCCAATAATTCTGACTAAACATTTCTTTTTGAAAGGATTTCGCGATTTCCGACTCTGACCCCTGTATTTTATGGCCACCAAAATCTACAAGTTCAGTTTAAAAACATTTACGGTCTTCCGAATAGCTTTAGTTAAGCCATCGGTGTTGTGAAATACTGCTCAAAATAAACGCTTTCAAATCAATTCCTTTCCTACTGGATGTACATTGGAGTAATTCAATTCTGACAAAACATTTATTTCCTCTGTAACCCTTAAGCATTGAAAGGCTTTTAAAGAGACGATGCGTGACCGACCTAATGACTTTATTTACTACAAAATTCTCTAGTAACCGCAAGAGATGTCTCATTAGCGCAATCGAATAAAGGACCGACGTTGGGATCTGAAGGGCGCGAGTTCAAGTCCGGGCACCCCTAGAAAAAACCTGTTTCTTTACTTATGTCATTGTTTCTTCCTCTGGCCGAGAGGGGCACGGGCCTCTCGGCGGACACCACGACGAAAAATAACCACAAAAAAAAAAAAAAATTGGGTATTACTAGAAGCGGCTCGTCGCTAAGCGACGGCCGCTTAAAAAGAAATTCTGCGAGAATTAGAAGCGGCCTTTTTGACCATCCCAGCCGGATTAACGCACTGGATAAGTTCAAGTTGATCGTAATTCAATTGTTGTCACCTTCAGTTGGCATGACAGTCAATTCGTCACTCCTAATGATAAAAATTCGGTTTTACGCTTAGGGTAGGATTTGGTGGCCTAGTGGGTTAGGGCGCCCTTTTCGTACTGTAATGGCAGCTTAGGGTCGGTGGTTCAATCCTCAACAGACTGAAAGTTTTGTTTTCTTTGATCTCTTTTTTTTTTTCTATTCCTTTTCACTTGTTTTTCTTTTTTGTTTTGTCAACGCTTAAGCTGTAAACCTATTTTGCAATTTAACACGGAAAAGTACTCAACCGATTCTATGGATATTCGCTACGCGAGAAACCAAGGCCAGCTGAAGCTTGACAAAACACTGGCACTTCGATTTGTTTGACAATTTCAAAGAAAGCGAACAATTTGGTATAAATCTGAGTCATGTGTTCGATCCGTTGACCGGTTTCTCGACGATAACCGATATCTCAACACTACTAAGCTATGTTCAAACGACGCCACGCAAAAGAGCTGTGTTGGTTGATTTCACTTCCGGTATTGCACCATCACTAGTACTTCCGGTATTGCACCATCACTAACTCGGTCAATATTTGTTTATCTTCAAAACCGGGTCACGAACAATCTCGTTACATGTAAAGTAAATTCAGTGAAAGTTATGGACTTTCTTTAAAATTTCATAGGCCTTTTAAATTATTTTAAACGTTGTTACAATTGATCATTCCGGAAAAGAAACACAAATGCCCAAAGATTTTGTTTAAAACAAATGCATTGTGAAACGAAAATAACCATAGACAGGACACAGTTTCAAAACTATAATATCTGTCCAATCAGAAGTGCCCGTTCCCACGAGTGGAACAGACAAGAAACATAACTTACACACAATATCGGGAAAGCAAGCGTAATGCTACTCTGGGCGCCTTTTAGTCAATTTAAGTTTATACTCTTTACATTATTACGCGAAGTTTAGAAACAACGACGCGAGCATCTAGAAAATAATTATAATCACGCAAAATAAAACCCGTACACCCTTCTTACCTTTATTCCATACCCAATCATCGTTGTTCTGAAATACTGCTCAAAACAAACGCCCTCAAATAAATATCCTTCGTCATGGGATGTACATTGGAGTAATTCAATTCTGAGAAAACACTTCTTTTCTCTGTAACCCTTGGGCATTGAAACGGATATTAAAGAGACGATGCGTGACCGACCTAATGACTTTATTTACTACAAAATTCCCTAACCACCGCAAGAGATGTCTCATTAGCGCAGTCGGATAAGGGGCCGAGCTAGGAAATTGAAGGTCGCGAGTTCAAATCCTGCAACCGCTATTATAAATTATTTCTTTACTTATATCATTGTTTCTTCCTCTGGCCGAGAGGGGCACGGGCCTCTCGACGGACACCACGACAAAAAAAACCCAAGAAATTCTGAAAGAATTCGTAAGCGGCCTTTTTGACCATCCGAGGCGGATTAATGCACAGGATGCGGTTGAAGTCGAGCGTACATTAATTCATTTTTTGTTCAAGGCACCTTTCAGTTAGCGTGACAGACGATTCAGGCAGACTCCAACACTTGTGACAGCTTGTCAAACTGTGTCAAAACCCCAAATGACTAATCCTCGGATTTGTTTCACACAAAGTGAAGAATTTGGTATAAAGCGGCTTCTTAGATCCGTCGACCACTTTTTCGACGATAACCGATATCTCCACCACTGCAAAGCTAAGCTAGCTTTAACTACAAACAACGTCACGCAATCAAAACAACTGCCTTGTTGATTTCATTCAGTATTGCACCATCATCGCAGTAACTCGTGCCTAGGCTACTACTCGGTCAATAGGATTCAAGGCTTTTGCGATTCGTGACTCCTACCCTTAAATAAAACTTTTTGTTCAAGAATACGGAATTCGAATACTGCATGGTTTGAACTTTCCATAGGTAGGAAAATTATTATCAAGCGATAAATAAAAGGCGACTTACAATTGTTCACGCATTCCACAAAATTTAATGTGTTTACTTGCATAAACTTAAATCCGCGTGAGCAATTTTTAGTTTTCCATTTTGTTAGAATAAAAAACGTTCTAATATTTGTAAACTACATTGTTTCTTGTTTCTTTTGGTGTAAAACTAGACTCATAAGGTGATATTATACAGAAGGAAGGTTTTTCAAAAGATTGCATACTTTTCTACCGGAAGCGACGTAAGGCAGTTCCGGTTTCTCAAGCTTGGCAGTAACCGTACGCAAATGGTGGTTTTATTTTCCTTTTAAAAGAATAATAGTTTCGGTATTTGAATAGGATATGTTTCTAGCTTCCCGGAGAGACTAAAATTATTACACAACGCCGGGTAAAAGGCTAGTTACAAACGTCTTACTTTTACAAAGGCGAGAAATTGTACCAGTCCAAGTCGCTGTGAATTTTTAAATGAGTTATTTGTGGTTTACCGCAAACAAAAATATTTCAAGTTTTTCTTCTTAGTTACTGCAAACTGCTTTCCAAATTCAAATAGCCCGTATTTTTGGCTTTCCAAAGAGATAAAAATCATTGTGAACTATTGAACTGATAACGAGAGAGTCGCGTTTTCACGCAACTGACAACTTTGACAAAATTAATTTATGCTCAAGTAAACACAAACAGCTCAAAGCGTACAGCTGTGTGTGGAATCGGCCGTTCACTAAAAATTTCTACGTACGCGTATTTCAGAGAAATAAAAGCAAATCTTTCTTCAATATGAAATCTTTTCGTTTGCCTACCTCAGTGTAATAAATTGCCTTTCTGCCAATTAAAGTATATATTCTTTGCATTATTACGCACAGTTTAGACACAAAGACGCAAGCATCGAGAAAATAATCATAATCACGCAAAATATAACCTGTAAAGCCTTTTTTTACCTTTATTCCATACCCACCTTGTGCCCTCCAGCCCTTTTAAACGCCATTTTGTCGAATTTTTTTTCCTATGAGTACTGTACATTATAAAGTAACTGAAGGCAGAGGAGCTCTGAACGAACCCTCACCACGCGAAGGCCAATAAATTCCAAACAAATCGACCTATCTCCTCTAATTGTCACCAGAGATACGGAAGATTATATGCCAACCCGTCCGATGTTCTTACTTACTCAGAAGGAAAGTTTTTCAAGAGATTACATACTTTTCTACCGGAAGCGACGTAACGCAGTTTCCGGTTTCTTAAACTTAGCAGTAACCGTGCGCAAATGGCAGTTTTATTTTCTTTTTAAAAGAATAACAGGGAAACGGCATGCAATGAACACAAAAGGGAAGCACATGTATTACAAATATGAAATTTCGACCACTTGAGTTGTCGAAGCCGATTAAATTATGTTTATATCTCGAACAATCTCGTTACATGTAAAGTAAATTCACTGAAAGTCATGGACTTTCTTCAAGTTTCATAGGCGTTATGATTTATTTTAAACGTTGTTACAATTTATCATTCTGGAAAAGAAACACAAATATCAAAAGATTTTGTTTAAAACAACGGCATTGTGTTTCGAAACTATAAATATCTGTCCAATCAGAAGTGCCCGTTCCCACGAGTGAAACAGGCAAAACATAACTTGCACGCAATATCGGGAAAGCAAGCGTAATGCTCCTCTCGGTGAATTTTAGTCAATTAAAGTTTATACTATTTGTATTATTACGCGAAGTTTAGATTCAACGACGCGAGCATCGAGAAATTAATTATAATCACTCAAAATATAACCTGTACAGCCTTGTTACCCTTATTCCATAGCCTCCTTGCTGAGGTTTAGCCGTCATTTTTAACTCCATTTCGTTGAATTTTTTCCTACGAGTACTTTACATTATAAAATAACTGAAGGCAGGGAAGCCCTGAACGAAACCTCACCACGCGAAGGCCAGAAATCTTTTTGTTTGTCTACCTGTAATAAATTGCCTTTTAGTCAATTAAAGTTTACACTCTATATTATTACGCGAAGTTTAGATACAACGATGCGAGCATCGAGAAAATAATCATGATCACTCAAAATATAACCTGTAAAGCCTTCTTACCTTTATTCAATAGCCGCCTTGTGCCTTCTAGCCGTTTTGAACGCCATTTCGTCGATTTTGTTTCCTACGAGTACTGTGCATTACAAAATAACTGAAGGCAGGGGGGCTCCGAACCAACCCTCACCACGCGATAGCCAATAAATTCCAAACAAATCGACCTATCTCCCTCAAATTGCCACCAGAGAGACCGAAGATTATATGCCTACCCGTCCGATGCGCGCCAGTTTCCAAATTCGGTTGCATGCGCTGTAGAAGCGTTCCGTTGTTTGCCCGGTAACCCAACGGGTGTACTACGCGTTCAAAAACTGAGAGATCAATCAGACTGCCGGAACTTTAGCCTACGAGGCAAAGCCACAAAATTTTTAAAGTGCCGAGAATATGGCATTTCATACTATGCCCAAGCTCGCAAAAATGGTCAGCCACGAAGCTACCTTTCTTTTCATAATCGCTTGACAATTCTCAACAAAAATCCTCTGGCCGAGAGGGGCACGGGCCTCTCGACGGACACCACGACAAAAAAAACTACAAAAAAAAAAAAAAAAAAAAAAAAAAAAGGGTATTACTAGAAGCGGCTCGTCGCTAAGCGACGGCCGCTTAAAAAAAGGTATTACAAGAAGCGGCTCGTCGCTAAGCGACGGCCGCTTAACGAGAATTAGAAGCGGCCTTTTTGACCATCCGAGCCGGATGAATGCACAGGATAAGTTCAAGTTGATCGTAATTCAATTTTCGTCACCTTTCAGTTGGCATGACAGTCAATTCGTCACTCCGAATGATATAGGATTTAAAATTCTACCAAGTGTTCTAGAGAGGGTTTTGGTGGCATAGTGGGTTAGTGCGCTCTGATCGTACTACTATGACAGTTTAATGTCAATGGTTCAAGTCTCATCACAGTGAATTTATTTTTTCTCTGATCTTTTTTTTTTCTATTCTTTTTCAGTTGCTTTTCTTTTTTCTTTTGTCAACGCTTAAGCTGTAAACCTATTTTGCAATTTAACACGGAAAAGTACTCACCAATTCTATGGATATTCGCTACGCGAGAAACCAAGGCCAGCTCAAGCTTCACAAAACACTGGCACTTCGATTTGTTTGACAATTTCAAAGCAAGCGAACAATTTGGTATAAATCTGAGTCTTCGATCTGTTGACCAGTTTCTCGACGATAACCGATATCTCAGTACTAGTAAAGTATGTTCAAACAACGCCACGCAGAAGAGCTGTGTTGGTTGATTTCACTTCCGGTAGTACTTCCGGTATTGCACCATCACTAACTCGGTCAATATTTGTTTATCTTCAAAACCGGGTCAAAAGGAACGCTCAAATAAATTCATTTCCTATAATTCTGACTAAACATTTCTTTTTGAAAGGATTTCGCCATTTCCGACTTTGACCCCTGTATTTTATGGCCACCAAAATCTACAAGTTCAGTTTAAAAACATTTACGGTCTTCCGAATAGCTTTTAGTTAAGTCATCGGTGTTGTGAAATACTGCTCAAAATAAACGCTTTCAAATAAATTCCTTTCCTACTGGATGTACATTGGAGTAATTCAATTCTGACAAAACATTTCTTTCCTCTGTAACCCTTGAGCATTGAAAGGCTTTTAAAGAG
>JAEMWC010000569.1:315000-335000 GCA_016490735.1 Pachyseris speciosa | reverse complement strand
CTTCTGGTGCAATGTAGTCTGCATCAGTTCTCCTCCGGTACCCTTCGACTTTCAGGATCTCTTTGCTTTTGCCAAAGTCAATGATTATGGGATGAAATTCTTCGCCCTTCCTCTCAATCAAGACATTGTTCCCTTTTAAATCGTTGTGCAGGAAGCCCTTGTTGTGAATATGTTCCAGGGTTTTTACAATATCTTGGAACACCTTGGCTGTTGCCTTCTTTTTAAACAGTCTTTCTCTTACGGCTTTGGACAGGGTAAGGCTCCGTTCTCCTGTCTCATAGAACTGAAGCAACAGAGATATAGGTTCGTTCTCCGTGCATACACCAAAAAGAAAAGGCAGATTGGGATGATCTCCTAGACTATTAATTACTTCAGCTTCATGAAGAACCTCGCGTTTGCAACGTTTAGTTTCTTTATAAGATTCATTGCGCCTTTTCATTTCCTTGACTACAGTCTTCATTCCTCTGTACTCTGCGAGGTAAACCTGCCCAAACGTGCCAGCACCTATGGCTTGATCAGATATCTTGACCAGCAAAGATGGATTAATTTCCCTCACAGCAGCCGTTTTCTGGTTCTCCGGTCGCTTCGGCGTGATACCCTTACTGGATTCAACAACAGCTGCGCTTGCTTTTTTAAATACTTGCTGGGTATTGCAGTTGGAAATCTCCGGTCTTTTTCGTTTCACTGACATTGACACCATTTTCTTTCCTCTTGAAAGCGCGCCGACATTTGCCGAAACATCAGTATTTGGTGCGTCATTCTGCCTTTCTCCCTTGATCCCGGACTCCTGTAATCGTAACGGTTGTGTTTCAAGATCACAAACTAAATCAACTTTTCTCTTTTTGATGGCCACATCCTCTCCATCCACAGGCAAAAGAACTTCAGATTCTCCGCTAACCACTGTTTCGGTGACACAAGGCGCCGCTCCGCGTGCCTTTTTCTGCTGGCGCCTTTCTTTTGTCTTCTTCTCTTTAACCCTGTTTTTCCACTCCCGTTTCTGCTTTTTCTTTTCTTCCTTAAAGTGTGGACGACTGTAGTGTCTATGCTTGTTTGCTATAGCCTTAGCTTCTTCAGACATAACCGATATGGAGCTGGCTAACACTTGTGTAATAACTCCTGATTTGATGAAAAATAACCGACAGTAATTGGTAGTTGTCACGTCAGTGTGTGAAATTTTTTCACTTCCGTTCCTGCGAAAGTTTGCATTCGGGTAAACCACGCGTCAAACATCATGTCGTCGATAACAACGGAATGTTCCCTGTGCAGAAAATCTTTCAAAACGCTCTACTCTCTAGAGAAGTACACAAGGCTGCATCACGCGACTGTACAAGACTCCGTAGTTGCTGTTTTTAAGGACAGTACGGGGAGACTAGTCGATTTGCCTCCAGTAAGAGAGTCATTGAACCCTGGAAGCCAAGCAGGATACAAGATGTGGCTTTCAGGGTTAGTCGAACGGATGAATTCAACTTTCCATCCACGCTTACCAGGTAAAATCGGTTCTATTACAAACAAGTATCATGTTAGGCCGAGTATCAAGTGGTTTTCACTCATGGTAACAAAAATACATTCATTGTATCAGGGGCACCCAACTACAAGTTTCGTTAGATATCTGTTCGGTGGAAGGTAGTTCGCCTTGGGCTTTCGGCGTCGATTAAAGAATGCACTCGGATTTTCGTAAGTAAAACGTGGCCTAAAAGATTCGTAATGTGGAAATCATAACCCCTGAGGCTTTCGGAAAGGTCGTTATTGCTGTTTTTGGCAGTCAAAAACGTCAACTAGCATTTACGGAGAGTAAAAAGGTTCCCTAGAAAGTTAACTTAAGCTAGCATTTTCTCAAAGGAAGATTTTGTTCCCTGACATTTTCGGACAATTAAAATTTCAGCTAAGGAATCCGAACAGATGAAATTCTTAAAGCTAATGAAAACATCACTTTAAACATACTTCAAACACCATAAGGTACTTAAAAATGCTTTTCTACAGCTTTTGGCTGATTTGGCTCGTTGGGTGCCCCTGTTGTATTAAGACTTCTTGGCACCCTAACACAGTTGCGTAATCCACTGTTGCATTGGGAGTTCTAGGCGCCATGGCATTACAAAACACTTACAAACCAAGACTAAACATTGAAACCTGAATTTGATTGTATGAATTTCATAATGCCATGGGGTCTAACTCACAGAATCACGGGCGTGCCGCCTGGTGTTCTGTTGAATTATTTTGTAAACTTGCACTTAGGAGTTCTAGGCGCCATGGCATTACAAAACACTTACAAACCAAGACTAAACATTGAAACCTGAATTAGATTGTACTAATTTCATAATGCCATGGGGTCTAACTCACAGAATCACGGGCGTGCCACCTAGTATTCTGTTGCAATATTTTGTAAACTTGCACTTAGGAGTTCTAGGCACCATGGCATTACAAAACACTTACAAACCAAGACTAAACATTGAAACCTGAATTGGATTGTACGAATTTCATAATGCCATGGGGTCTAACTCACAGAATCACGGGCGTGCCACCTAGTATTCTGTTGCAATATTTTGTAAACTTGCACTTAGGAGTTCTAGGCACCATGGCATTACAAAACACTTACAAACCAAGACTACACATTGAAACCTGAATTGGATTCTACGAATTTCATAATGCCATGGGGTCTAACTCACAGAATCACGGGCGTGCCGCCTGGTGTTCTGTTGCAATATTTTGTAAACTTGTACTTAGGAGTTCTAGGCACCATGGCATTACAAAAGTCGACAGATCCCAAAATACAAATAAATCAATGTACTAAAAGAAACAAAACAGTACAGCTGTACCTCTCAGTTCTGTTGGTCATGACTTTTATTACATGTGGTGGCTCCTAAAGGAGCCGTTTTATGGTACGTACCTGCAGAGTGCAATGCCGAATAATCGACCTACAGGATTTTTCCCTGCAATGTGCAGTGCAGGTTAGGGCTATGAAAAGAACCACTTTCTCTTGACTTGTATTTTGTATTCATGACCACTGCTTACTTCTTAGACAAAAATGATCTTGACACTGAGTAGGAACAAATTGGTCCTGTAAATGGAGATAAAAGAAATGGAGAGAAAGGGATAATATGTAATTATTGCTGGCTGCATCTAGAGAGATAATAATCTAAAACAAACAAACAATGTTATTGATGTCTTCTTCAATTACTTCTCCTATTAACCAGGCAGATGGGTGAAAGTTGACAGCCATCAAGTACCTAAAGAGTATTTTGAGTACTTGCTTGGAAAAGCCAAACTCAGAGTAAATTCCGTGAGAGATGCACCCCACAAATCACAGCCATCTTACAACAGTAACACCCGCAAAATCTCTTACAAGATATTTGACCCAGAATCCTTCTTTGATGCCCTAGAAGAAAGCCATGTGACCTTAATAACAGAAGCAATGTATTCAGGAAATGAAATACGTGAGCACAGTTCTCCAGTAACACCACTTACAGCAGAGGAGGAGATACAGAGGGCCAAGCAAAGAGCACACACCCCTAGTCAAACAAGGAAAAGGGCATCATCAAAATCATGCCTAGTTGTTGGACAAGGAGAAGGTCGAGCCACACGGGAAATTGAATTAATATGGTGGCCAGATTTGTACCCTGTGACAGAACATGGCCAGTTGGTTGTACGTATGTTCCTTGAAAAATGTGAATTCTAATTTAGGCAATGACCGCATCAGGTTTAAACACAAATTCACATGTTTTTCTCCAACAGGCTGAACTACATTGTATTATTATTCAGAAGTGTTATTAAGGTACCAAATAGTCTACTGCATATACACAAACACTGATTTAAAAACTTACTTTCATTTTGGCTAGGGGTGAATTGCTCCATCTTCTTTTACACGTGTAGTGCAATGCTGGAGAAAACAAAGAACAAAAAAGATTTCAAAATAAAGTATGGTATGAAAAAAAAAACACCTAACTGGGCAGTAAAAATGCAGTGATAGTAACAATGGTTTTGTTGCATAGCACTTGCGTTAAATGATGCTAAATGGAAGTTTTGTTGTTTATGTCATATTGTACATTAACAGTGAGATGTTTCAATGATGAAGAGGTTTTTCCCGAAATGTCTGACTGTTAATGTATAGTCTCTCAACACTGACTGACACAAACAACAAAAGTTTCATTTCACATTAGTAAAATGCAGTTACAGTTACAATTAACTTTGTTCAGTAAGAATGCATGTTTACAAGACGTGCAGTAAGCAAAAGTAATATGCAGAACATGTAGACCAAAGCAATGAAAATAAAACTATAGTGTATCCAATACTCAATAAGTGAAAACTGCTTAAACTTTTGCAATGTCATTAACTAGTTCTTTAATTATAGAGAAACATTTTTTGAAACTATTGTGCCTCCATTTTAATAAAATCATAACACTGCACGTACATGCATGCACAGATAAATAATTCTGGAAAAATTAAACATTGTTCATGTTTCAAGTCAACTGTTGTCCCTTCATGGTTACATGTTTATCTGCATATGGGCAGGGGTACTACAACCTAAGTATTAGCATTATCAAAGGTTTCACCTGACATTGATCTGGATTTAACTTCCTTAAGTTCTTTTTTGAGCTGCTCACAACAGGAAAGCAAACTTTTTGTTTACAGCCAATCAATTTTGTGGGTGGCTGGCCCTCAGTGTGACTTCTGAATTAATAAATACCTCTTCACTTCTCCATTCAAGGATAAGAGCCATTAACTCCTTTCGTAAATTGGCCATGTTGCTAAATGTCCACTTGAAAGAGGGAAGGCAGTTTCTAGATGCGATGATGTCTCTTATAGCCAAGATTACCCCTATTCCACAGCTTCCAGCACCAACTCCACTTGTGGTCTGCATAGGTAAGTTCATTCGTGGCATGGGAAGTCTTACACAAGAATTTGTCCAGTGATCCTTGTGTTCTGAGACATTGCTTGACAAAACCCTGAAACCACTTAACATATTCTGAATAACACACAGGGCATCACGAGGGAAGGAAATCTTCAGGCCATCATCAAAATAAATAGCCTTATTTCCAACATCAAAACAAAGCAGTCCCCAGTGTTGTGGGCTCTCAAAATGTATAGGAGTTAAAATGCAAGTTGCATTTTCTATGGAACAATGAGCAAAGAAGGGAGGAACTTTGTGCCTGAAATATTCTGCACCTTGTTTTGCCCACATTTGGCTAAAGGAAGGAAGGTAAATGACACTTGTTGGATAACTTCTTTCAAGAAGCTTTAGAGAAATGACATCAATAGCGAAGCCATTGACATAGCGCTCACATGCCAATGTGCTGAAATCAGACACATCCAATATGAAATTGCCATGTCTCAAAATCTCGTCATTGGGTCTTGAATTGAGTAGCATTTCACTGACCAATGTCACATCTGGGAAATGCATCTGAGACAGCCACCTCTTTTCTTCGTTCACTCTGGCTGCAACTGATGAAAGTCTACACATGGATTGGAAAACCTGCAGTGATTCTCTTGTGTAGGTGCCCAATCCAGCAATCTTCACTGCTACGTCTACTGGATCTGCTTCTTCATCGCTGGCATCAATGTCACTGGAACTGTTGGTTGCTGCAGATTGAAGCAAGGACAATGCATGCAGCACTACTGCTTCAGAGGGGCGCTGTGAGGTAAGTAAGGGGTTGCTGATGTCGGTAACTTCTGACATTTCAACTAACAAGACATCTTTCTCTGGAATGAATACCACCTTAGGGAGGTTTGCTGCTGCTATTTCAGAACGAGACAGGTTTGTCATTCTGCTCAAGTCAGTAGAAATGACATTGCCTTTAGTATTCTCATCTTCATGGTGACCTGCCTCTGTGGACTGTTTAATGTTGTTGCCGTGTTTGTCAATTTTGGCTTTTTCAGGAACTGCCATATGATTCATTTCCCACTCATCATGGTCATACAAAATAGTGGGAAACTGGCCTGGCACTAGCACACAGTGCTTTGTTTCATTTATCATGTATTGGCAGTAGTCTGGACCAAAGAGCTCATTGAAAAGGTTGTTCATACTCTTGATCCACAGTTTGTCCTTGCTTGTCCAGCCCATTTTTTTGGCCCGCCAGCCACAACCCCGGTAGTAGAAAGGTAAGCCTGTTTAAAAATAAATGAGCTGTCTAAATAAAGATTCCTATACAAGGTAATGCCATGTTTCTGAACATCAGGGAAAGACAAACGTAGTAATTTAGACCATAAGAGTAAATGGCTGAGGAACAACAATCTACATTACAACATGCTACACCATCACAATCATATACATGGGACATCACTCCAACTTCTAAAACAATACAATACAGACATGCAAAATGCAGTAGCCACATTCTAGGCTCACATTGGTTTCCCCCAATTGGTACTTAATGTTTTTCAGTGGTGTAATATAAGACCCACAAAATTTCTGTTGGTTACACAGTCAGATAAAAATTGCCAATGTTCTTAGACATAATTTTACTTAAATTCAGACTAAGCAAATTATATTTACATCAACACATCAAATTGCCAGAAACAACAATAATGAACTGACAGCATGCCCTTAATTTTGAGATAATAAATACACTGTATGTACCTGAAGTCATGCAGCGAGCAGCTTCTCTGAATGAAATCCTCATTTGTAGAAGCATCTCAGTGTATAGATGGGCAAGGATTTGGTCCACTGAAAACAAGGTTGTGAAGTCCTGTTATATACATTTATTTCATGTTTCAGTTTCAGAAAAATGAACACCAGCTCATTGCATTGTAAACGTGCATATTTAGATGGAATCTGATAAAAAGTTTGAAAGATGAACAGTATTTGATGGTGACATTAAAACAAGGATCTAATTCTAATGGGCTCTGCAGTGTTTTTTCAGAGGCAATCATGGTTCATAGTCAGATTTCAAGTATAGAATTAAAAACCTATTAGGTAAGTGTGGTACATTTTTATCTATTTTTTGCCACAACTTCTTAAATTTCTAACAGAGGATGAAATGTTAATTCCATAACTTAACTGAAACAAAATACGATTGAAATTCTTAAAAACTCTTCCCAACAAATTCTCATCAACCATACATAGCTATTAATTCCAACTTACATGATGCAGTACTTCCAGAGGAATCATGAGAAGTCGCCCTGGCATAGAGCTGTCTCTGGAGCTTATGGGCGGCTTCAAATCCTTGATTTGATAAGTGGTGCAAAGATCGGTGGACACGGAAAAGCACTGGCACATGTTCTATTGTAAGATGGCCATAGTCACCTGTCCCAAGGCTTGTCCCAAACATTTCCAAAAGAAGAAACCCCCATTCTTTGCACTGAAAGTATTGAAAGCATTGATTGAACCTCACAGGCATTTTAAGGGTAACTGCATGGGGCCGAGTAAACTTAAGGATTAATATAATGCATGTTCTCCGAAGTCGCAATTTCAGGATCTTCTAAAAATACAATTGATATTTAATCCTTAATTTTATAAGGATTCATTGAAATGATGTGTTGATATCATAGAGCAAAATTTCTTTTAAAGCTGTTAATTCTGTTGAGGCACATAGATTAAACAACAGGAGCAAGCACATTAAATTTGTTTATGGTTCTTGACCAATCTTGAACAAGTAACAAATCTCCACAACTAGCAGCTGCTCATGGATTTGCTAAGGTATTTACACTGTATACACTATCAATCAAATTGTTAAAGATAACGTAAAGTTGTAGTCACATACATTGCAACTGTGTATACCTTTATATCAAAAATGTCAATGAGATGTTCTTCACTTTCTTTAAATTCTGTGTCTCTTGTAATTTCTGCAATTTCCTTCCACAAAATGCAAACCTGTCAAGTAAACAAAGAGCTCAATCCTTTTAATTTGGATATCCCTTAACACAGTACAATAGTTTTGTCCATTTAGATTTTGCTGGAAGATCTACTATGCAATATTACAGTTTGAAAATAATAATAATGTTAATTCACTCACCTTGATCATAAATTGTTTTGTCAGGCACCCTGCATACATGCTAAGCTCTTTACTTTCGACTTTCTGTGGCTGCTTAAGATTTCGCCTCTTTCTGAGTTTGGGTGCAGGCTGAGGGATTTGGTATACTTCTTTGAACTTGTTTTCAATTTCTGTTCGCTTGTCACCCCACATTGCCTTTTGCTCTTCAATCTCTTTAGCAACGTCTATGTAAATTAAGAGCAAATAAAAATTAGAAGACATTGTTCTATACTTAAGCTCCAAATCACATTTTTTTTACAGCCTGCACTGTGTTAAAATCTAGTACTTATAATAAAGGCATAACAACCAAAGAAACAATCTTGGATTTGCAACAGACACATTTTTGACAATACATGTAGTTAATTTTTCAGTGCTCCTGATTCATTTTGTTTGTCACTGTTATAGTGCATTTAGGAGTATTTATTACCTGAATTGAACAACTTGATTTCTTCAAGTCTAGTGCCAAAGTCTCTGACATAAATACCACTCTCTAACATCTCACTGTAGTACTGTATAAAGAACAAGAAACACTGTGTTAATTTTTTTTTCAACTCACTAACCAGTACTGTATATGTTGTAGGTCAAAATAAAATTCAGGTAAAAATGATTTTAACCTAGGTCAAAATGAAATTCCTTTGTATTCTAACCCTAATTATTTATGAATCATGAATAATTAGGGTTAAAAGACAAAGGAATTTGATTTTGACCTAGGTTAAATTCATTTTGACCTACAACATATACATTGTTTAAATTGCACGTACACAGAATGGTTGTCTCTGCTCCCTAAATGCATTGCAATCTCATTGCCATCACTATCATTGTTACTTAGGAGCTATGTCACAGTCTTTGGATTTTGAAAAGTTTAGCCTCAATTTTTCACAAGTGTGATTTGGAACCCTTTTCTTTTCCATCATTCACCATCCTAGCCATTTTTGCATATTTTACTTTATGTCTCTTTGGTGCTTATTTGCCCTAACAAATTGCCATTTCACTGTTTCCATTTTTTAAGTCTCTAATAATGACCCAAAATACTATGACCAAGCTCCTTTAATAGTAGCCTCCTAACTTTAACATTGATGCTGCTGAAAAGATAGTCTCACTAAAAATTAATGTGAGTAAAATTGCAACACAAATGAGATCAAGTTAAAATATTAATGATATTGATTACTTCAGTGAAGTGATGGATACAATTAATAGTAAGATCTTAGAATGACATAAAGCCCAATATATTTTAATCTCCCTTGAAAAAGGAGAGTTATGCAGAATGTCGTCATTAATCACCTTTTGCCGTGCCTCACAGAAAGTTATCTTGTTCAAGATACATTCTTTTGCAGCTTCAACGTCCTTAAAATGTACTGCAAGCTTTGTCAAAGGCAAGGATTTGTCAACAATCTCTTCAATGGCACTCAAAATCTGGCGTTCAGTACTTCCTGATAATCACAAAAATGCAAAGCTTCCAATTAGCTGTTCATGTACAATGCTAATACGCTTCATGAATTCATCAAGGTCACCTGAACTTGAAAATAAATCACTGAGAAAATGGGCTTCCCTAAACAATGTACTCTGTTCTGATTACCTGAACATGAAGAAAAAGAGATATTGTTTCGGTTAGGAGCTGTTTGCTGGCCAGGTCTCAACTTTACAGTGATCCTGTCTGCTTTAAAGTTTTCAGGGCCATATTTAGACAGTTCTTCGTTGCACTCCTGAAGTGAACCAATTTCATAGGCAAGAAGTCCCACACTTTTCATTAACTGCTCAGTATTGCGCATCTCACAGTGTAGTGCACAAAGGCACAATGAAGACAAATCCTCATCAAGGATACAGGTGAGGTCATCCCTCAGTCCTTTGAAACTAAAAGTGCAAAAGAAAACAAAGTATCTTATCAACATATTCTTTTTAGCAGTCTTTCATCTTTCCTTATTTGCTGGCATGCCTAGATTTTTTAGCTATGCTACCTGTGGGTCAGGTAATTCTGTATTTATTTAATATCATGTCAATAAAAATCAACTTCAAGATCAAGTATCAACATTTTAATAATAATGGTTAACAACAATCAGACAGCATCAAATTTACAGGAAATATAACACTGTCTGGCCTTTCATGCAAATAATACCAAAATACATTTACCTGCCAATGTTTGCTTTTACTTGCAAGAAGTGTTCAAGACAAACCTCGTGCCTGCCTAAATCACAATCACAAGCCTATAAATAAATGAAAATATGAAGTTAACAAAACTCACACCCCTATACATGCAAGTACAAAAAAAGTAGCATTTACTGGTTCACCAAATAGCCTTTTTAGCTAAGGTTGGAGGTGACAAACCAAGCCATAGGCCTACTTTCCATCATTAGATGTTAATAATAATAATAATAATAATAATAATAATAAAATACTTATATAGCGCTATTTACAGACATCCACTTAATATGTGCCTCTCATTAAGTAGTAAAGCAAACTTACCCTTAAAGCTGAGCAGAAAATGCAAAATTCCACAGCCAGCCCATGCCCTCCAAGAATGAAGTCTTCATCATCGACCTTAGCCAGAAGTAATAGTAACCCCTTGTAGTCAAGAGTTACTATAATGAAAAGAGAAAAATAATACTTAATCCTCCATACTTTAACTGCTACTGTAAAACCAATTAATATTTTGCCATGATTACTTTCCCTTAAATTAATACGGAAATCAATAAATATCAAATGCCATGACATCAGTACTTCATACAGTCATGAATATGCTTAACATAATGAAGATTTCAAATGTCATTTTTGTGTCTAGTGTTCAACTGTACTGAACTGGGACAATTTTAACTTTTAAAATTGAAAAGAAGTTAAAAGTGGTACCCTTGAACTTTATGTGATAGTGTTTTCCATCTACACAAATCCCACTTCTTTTGAGTTCTTCTTTCCTTCTGTTCAGGTTGACAAATAAGTTCCTGAGATCCTCCCTTAAAGGAAAACACAGAAATGAAAGGACTTAGTTAATGCAGGGTTACAATGACATAAATAATGGATTACCAAAAAGACCTATATACAAAGTGAACAAAGGGAGAAAATCTAACAGAAAACTGCAACTCGTGATCAATACAATGCAAAAAAAGATTCACATATAATTTATTTTAATGACTTAAATTATGAACACTGTTAGGAGAAAATTTCTTCTTCCTTTCTCTAATAAACTACCAGGTGTTGCAAACTTTATTCACATAGGTACTTTATCTCCAGGAAGGTAGACTTCTTGGAAAAATATAAACATATTTTATAAGTACTTACTGCCTTACACAGTATATGTTACATGTACAGTCATTCATTCAGATTCATGACCTTTAACTGAGCACAAATCTTGAAGGCAACAGGCAACAGGATATTGATTACAACAGACTAACCTCTTTTCTTTACAATTCGCTATTGCAAGTGGGTAGACAGATTTGGCGCTTTGTGTTGACCGATGTTTAGCATCTAAGGAAACAATACCAACAGTCACTTGATCCTTCCCTGAGTTCATTGGAAAAATAATAATAGTAATATTAGGTTGAATAATGAAAATGATTGGAAAGGTCTATAGAGGATCAGATGTCAGGGATTTTGTTAGCTTTATTGATACCTACATTGGTTCTTTACAATATTAAGCCATGTATTACCAACTAGTTGAATGAATGAATAAACAGGAATTAAAATAGTCTGGTAGGTTAAGAGTTTAAAACTAGCCAGCAAAATGGAGGTCTGCACCTGCTGGAGTTCATGAAGGAGTCTGAACCTTTTTAGGCTTACATATGTACCAAACTTAGAAAGTTGTGGAGCTGAATTGTTTTACCTTTTTGACAGTAAAGATATCAACTGATATCCAGAGTAGCATGAGACTTTTACCCCACAATATTTCACCTTTGTCTCTAAACCTACTGTACATCATAGGAACATTTTAAAATATATTTTACCTGTTTGAACAGTTCTATAAATGCCAGTCTGTTCACAAGTATTACTAAGGTGTCTTTAAAACACCTTTGCTTATGTATTATTATCCTACAATATTATCTTTGTTCTTATCCATACATGTACAAGTTTTGAATTGTAATTTTGATAATTGTTAAAAATGAATAGTTTAAATGTTGTGAAGCCCTTCTAAGTCAGTTATTTTTACTGCAGAAAAAAATAAACCAATTTATGTAATAAACCCATCTATCTTTAGAGAGTGGTAAAAGAGTAATGTAGATACTTTTGTATTGTATAGAACATTGAGGCAACAAAAGCCCAAGAGTCATGACATACGTTGCACACACACTTACCAAAGAAAGGCCGTCCATCAATTTTAAGATTAAAGAACAGAACATCAGGCAATGAGCCATGAAGACGCATTTCCCGAATGATCCAAATCATGACATTCTTTACGTTGACTTCAAACCCAGGAACATTGGGAGGAAGTCTTTCAATGCCTAAAAGACTTCTGGTGACATCAAACTGTCCTTTCCGTAAAGCGGCAATGTTGTTCTTTAGTGGAATGATAGCCTCATCAGACTTTTTCTATGAATAATTCATAAACACAACAATTATGCATTTAGTTATACATATACAACAACCAGGCTTAATTACGGCTTGGCAGCTGGTATAATAAGAGGATAATGTCCACGGCTGATAGATTGTCCAAAAAATGAAGAGTCAGCTGAGAAGGGAAGCTTTGTGGGCAACTGTGAAATTTTTTGATTGGATTCTTCCATGTGAAAAAATAATTGAAAAAAACTTTAAAAAGATTGGCTTTGTTTTGTTTGTTTTTGCAACTGAAAAATCGGAGGACATTCAAATATAGACATGGACATGGTATATTGCCTGATACCTGTCCTCCTATTTGTACTACGTGATCCACAATAGCCAATAAAATTGCTCAAAAATTAATCAGTGGGTTATAAAGACAAATAAAGTACCACAAACAATAAAAACTATCATAATAATAATAATAATAATAAACTCTTTATTAATAGCAATAAAAATAATACCTATTATTTTACATAATAATCAAATAATAATATAAGAAGAAAACAAGATAATGGCTCAGCTTCCAAAAAATGTGTCAAAAAAACTAGGCTAAAAACAACTTCTTTTATAAAAAGTATAAAACATCGTATTAGCTATAAAATAATGTTGATTGCAAAATTGCTTAACACTTCTTGGCTCAGTATTCCTGGCTTTGGCTAGAGTTCCCCAGAAATAGCATTCTCCATTGCCTTAACAAATATTAGCATTTAAGCAAAGTAACGCTGATCTCAGCAGAGCAAAGGAAACTGTTGCACAGTCAAACTTTGCTTTCACAAAAACAATGAATAGTGGCCAATATTCAAATTACAGGGTAATAGAACTGCCAAGTCAATTATATGGTTTATGATAGGTGATGAAGCAATACATTTGTCATCAATTTAATAATAATAATAATAATAATAATAATAATTTCTTAATTTCTATAGCGCTTAACATAAAAAATGATCAAAAGTGCTTGACAATATTAAAAATTGAATACTCGAGAAAAATCATAAATAGCAGATAATTTTTGTTGAACTCACCCCTGTTCTTCCCAGTTTGCTAAGGTTGATCAAGTCCTGCCAGGCACTGTCTGATATCCTAGACTTGAGTTTGAACAGGAGGTAATGCCAGTCCGGAACCCTCAAGGCTTTTACTCTCTCATCCCATGCCCCTTCTGGCAAGAGTTTGGAAAACGCTACTTGGACACCTTTTTCCTTGATTAAGGACTCAAAAGAATTAATGATAACTTCACGGGCTTCATGGCCAGCGTTTCCATTCAAGCAACAACACTCTCCGAGGACAGAACCAAGGGATTCTCCATTGCTTTCGCAAAGTGTGGAGACTTCCTTCATAATATTTACAGCTGTCTCCCGGATTTTCTTCTTCTTGAAGGCAGAAGAAAGGTTTTCGTCCCCACGCAGTTCCAACAGAGTTCTCTTTCTCTTCTCGCATTTTGGCGGGATATGTTGGGCGGACAATGGCGCGCTTTTTGGTTTTGGCGGGCTGGGTGTGCTTGGTGGAGTTGGCAGTAAACCAGGTGAAGAGTTCTCTTTTTCGCAAGTCATCTGTACTCGCAATGCAAAAAGTTCTTTGGTTGTTGCGGAAAGCTGTGCTTGTAATGATTCCGTGAGGCATTTTAGACGCTGGATTTCATGAGGCTCTTCGTCTTGTTCACGGAGATCAAACTTATTGATCCAAGCCAAAATCCTTTGAAATTCGTCCGAATTGATAAACGGTATTCCCTGGAGTGAATTTTGGCGGAGGATACCGAGGATGAGGCCAAAGGCTGACGCTACATAAACTTTTTCGCTTCGTCGACCAGCGGCCGAGAACCAACTGGCGGAGGCGGGAACTCCATCATCGCTGACGAGATCGTCCAGCTCTACTTGGCAATATTCATCAGAAAATACCTGCGCAAAACCTGAAGAACATAGTCTCGAGGGTTTACCACTACAGAGAACGGAATTCAGCGCAAACCAAGACTTCTTGCGATCCAAAGAAGGCGCTAACACTCTATGAAGAAGCGTGTGTTTTTCTACACCAATGCTGTTCGTCTCCATCTCAACTAACCACTGACAAAGTTTCAGACGATAAATACCGCTATATATTTTCAAATTTAGCGCCATCGTACACAAACACTGCCATATAAAGGTAAATCCAATTATTTCCATTGTGGAGGTGCACATCTTCGTAACAAATTAACAGGATCTGTACTATGATGGCGACTGTGACGTGTTTATTGTGATTGGTAAACCGCAAGCCACTAAATAGTGGGCTCACACACTATTGTCGGTTTAATTTTGACCTGGGCGAACTGGGCGTACTTGCCGTTTATATGGTTACAGGGCGCAGAAGAGACCTTTTTTTACCGTATTTGCAGTTAATTTCACCGTACAATTGCAGCACGAACCGAAATTGTCGATTTGAATAGCCGTACGTGATCAAACTACATTTCGTGAGTACGCTGCTTTTGAAATCCTATCCGCAAGACGAAAATGACTGTGCAGTCTCGTCTTTTCACGTCGACTGTAGCATTCAAACAACTCTAGAAATTCCACTTTTCCCTTCAAACTAATACATAGTTTGAAAACATAAACTACAAGCTAAACTGACAGAAAGCCCTAACGGGTTAAAAAATACCAGAGTGAATGAGAATTATTATAGCCCGGTAATACCGGCAATAATAAAGTAAATCGCACAATCTGATATTCGGAACGTGATACCGTGTTGTCTGCGTTTTTATTTTCACACATGTCTTGTATGTACAGTTGTACTTAGAACGTCCTGGTAAACATGCTGCTTTTCTCAGAGGGATCTATATCTATTGCAGACAGAGTCTGTCATTTCCTGTTATTTCGTAATCTAATTTTGAAAACAATCTGCCCGGGTGATGACTTGCGATTGACACGCACCATTCATTCGCCTTGGTCTCGAAGCATCATATAACGTAATCAGTCAACACTTGTATTGTTTTTTATTGCGCAATTGGGTCACTTTTATGTGCCCATGGCCGACCAAAGATCCAGTAACTAAGGCGTGAGGGTTCTCATGGTTCAATTTCATAAATTGCATAAATTGCGTTCACAACTGCGAGGATCATTCTTCATTTGATTTTATTTCCGCAGTTCATGTATGATTCATTTCTTATATTAATCACACTCATTTCTTTGACGGGAACATATAACCTACAATTGACCTGCTCCCAACGTCAGTGGCTTCATAGCTCAGTTGGTTAGAGCATCGCACCGGTAATGGCGAGGTCACGGGTTCAAACCCCGTTGAAGTCCTGAATTTTTTTTCAGGCTTCTTTTCGCAATTGCATAAATTGCGTTCACAACTGCGAGGATCATTCTTCATTTGATTTCATTTCCGCAGTTCATGTATGATTCATTTCATATATCAATCACACTCATTTCTTTGACGGGAACATATAACCCACAATTGACCTGCTCCCAACGTCAGTGGCTTCATAGTTCAGTTGGTTAGAGCATCGCACCGGTAATCGCGAGGTCACGGGTTCAAACCCCGTTGAAGTCCTGAATTTTTTTTTCAGGCTTCTTTTCGCAATTGCATAAATTGTGTTCACAACTGCGAGGATCATTCTTCATTTGATTACATCTCCGCAGTTCTTGTTAGATTCAATTCATATATCAATCACACTCATGTCTTTGACGGGAACATATAACCCACAATTGACCTGCTCCCAACGTCAGTGGCTTCATAGCTCAGTTGGTTAGAGCATCGCACCGGTAATCGCGAGGTCACGTGTTCAAACCCCGTTGAAGTCCTTAATTTTTTTTTTTTCAGGCTTCTTTTCTTGAAGATTTTTGTGGCCTAGTGGGTTAGTGCGCTCATTAAGTACTGAATTGGTAGCTTAGGGTCGGTGGTTCAAGCCGCAAGAGGATGAAATTTTGTCTTTCTTTAATCTCTTTTTTTTTCCATTCCTTTTCACTTGTTTTTCGTTTTTCTTTTGTCAACTCTTAAGCTGTAAACCTATTTTGCAATTTAACACGGAAAAGTACTCAACCGATTCTATGCATATTCGCTACGCGAGAAACCAAGGCCAGCTGAAGCTTGACAAAACACTGGCACTTTGATTTGTTTGACAATTTCAAAGAAAGCGAACAATTTGGTATAAATCTGAGTCGTCGATCCGTTGACCGGTTTCTCGAAGATAACTGATATCTCAATACCACTAAGGTATGTTCAAACAACGCCACGCAAAGGAGCTGTGTTGGTTGATTTCACTTCCGGTATTGCACCATCACTAGTACTTCCGGTATTGGACCATCACTAACTCGGTCACTATTTTTTTTCTTCAAAACCGGGTCACGAGCGATCTCGTTACATATAAAGTAAATTCAGTGAAAGTTATAGACTTTCTTTAAGATTTCATAGGCCTTATAAATTATTTTAAACGTTGTTACAATTTATCATTCCGGAAAAGAAACACAAATGCCTAAAAAAGATTTTGTTTAAAACAAGTGCATTGTGAAACGAAAATAACCATAGACAGGACACACTTTCAAAACTATAATATCTGTCCAATCAGAAGGACCCGTTCCCACGAGTGAAACAGACAAGAAACATAACTTACACGCGATGTCGGGAAAGCAAGCGTTATGCTACTCTGGGTGCCTTTTAGTCAATTAAAAGTTTATACTCTTTACATTATTACGCGAAGTTTAGATACAACTACGCGAGCATCGAGAAAATAGTTATAATCACGCAAAATAAAACCTGTACACCCTTTTTACCTTTATTCCATACCCAATCATCGTTGTTTTTAAATACTGCTCAAAACAAACGCTCTCAAATAAATATCCTTCGTTATGGGATGTACATTGGAGTAATTCAATTCTGAGAAAACATTTCTTTTCTCTGTAACCGTTGGGCATTGAAACGGATTTTAAAGAGACCATGCGTGACCGACCTAATGTCTTTACTTACTACAAAATTCCCTAGTCACCGCAACAGATGTCTCATTAGCGCAGTCGGGTAAAGGACCGAGGTTGGGATCTGAAGGTAGCGAGTTCAAGCCCGGGCACCGCTAGTAGAAATTATTTCTTTACTTATGTCATTGTTTCTTCCTCTGGCCGAGAGGGGCACGGGCCTCTCGACGGACACCACGACGAATAAAACTACAAAGAAAAAAAAAAAAAAAGGTATTACAAGAAGCGGCTCGTCGCTAAGCGACGGCCGCTTAACGAGAATTAGAAGCGGCCTTTTTGACCATCCGAGCCGGATGAATGCACAGGATAAGTTCAAGTTGATCGTAATTCAATTTTCGTCACCTTTCAGTTGGCATGACAGTCAATTCGTCACTCCGAATGATATAGGATTTAAAATTCTACCAAGTGTTCTAGAGAGGGTTTTGGTGGCATAGTGGGTTAGTGCGCTCTGATCGTACTACTATGACAGTTTAATGTCAATGGTTCAAGTCTCATCACAGTGAATTTATTTTTTCTCTGATCTTTTTTTTTTCTATTCTTTTTCAGTTGCTTTTCTTTTTTCTTTTGTCAACGCTTAAGCTGTAAACCTATTTTGCAATTTAACACGGAAAAGTACTCACCAATTCTATGGATATTCGCTACGCGAGAAACCAAGGCCAGCTCAAGCTTCACAAAACACTGGCACTTCGATTTGTTTGACAATTTCAAAGCAAGCGAACAATTTGGTATAAATCTGAGTCTTCGATCTGTTGACCAGTTTCTCGACGATAACCGATATCTCAGTACTAGTAAAGTATGTTCAAACAACGCCACGCAGAAGAGCTGTGTTGGTTGATTTCACTTCCGGTAGTACTTCCGGTATTGCACCATCACTAACTCGGTCAATATTTGTTTATCTTCAAAACCGGGTCAAAAGGAACGCTCAAATAAATTCATTTCCTATAATTCTGACTAAACATTTCTTTTTGAAAGGATTTCGCCATTTCCGACTTTGACCCCTGTATTTTATGGCCACCAAAATCTACAAGTTCAGTTTAAAAACATTTACGGTCTTCCGAATAGCTTTTAGTTAAGTCATCGGTGTTGTGAAATACTGCTCAAAATAAACGCTTTCAAATAAATTCCTTTCCTACTGGATGTACATTGGAGTAATTCAATTCTGACAAAACATTTCTTTCCTCTGTAACCCTTGAGCATTGAAAGGCTTTTAAAGAGACGATGCGTGACCGACCTAATGACTTTATTTACTACAAAATTCCCTAGTCACTGCAACAGATGTCTCAATAGCGCAGTCGGATAAGGGGCCGAGTTAGGAGTTAAAAAGTGGGAGCTCAAATACTTGAACCGGTATTGTTAAATTATTTCTTTACTTATATCATTGTTTCTTTCTCTGGCCGAGAGGGGCACGGGCCTCTCGACGGAAACCACGACGGAAAAAACTACAAAAAAATAATAATAATAATAATAAAAATAAGGGTAATGCTAGAAGCGGCTCGTCGCTAAGCGACGGCCGCTTAAGAAAATAAGGGTAATGCTAGAAGCGGCTCGTCGCTAAGCGACGGCCGCTTAAAAAAAAAAACCAAGAAATTCTGCGAGAATTAGAAGCGGCCTTTTTGAAAATCCGAGCCGGATTAATGCACAGGATCAGTTCAAGTTGATCGTAATTTAATGTTTTTCACCTTTCAGTTGGTATGACAGTCAATTCGTCACTACGAATAATAAAGAATATAAAATTCGATCGTGCGTCTAATGAAGATTTTAATCAAATGAAGAATGATCCTCGCAGTTGTGAACGCAATTTATGCAATTGCGAAAAGAAGCCTGAAAAAAAAAATTCAGGACTTCAACGGGGTTTGAACCCGTGACCTCGCGATTACCGGTGCGATGCTCTAACCAACTGAGCTATGAAGCCACTGACGTTGGGAGCAGGTCAATTGTGGGTTATATGTTCCCGTCAAAGAAATGAGTGTGATTGATATATAAAATGAATCATACATGAACTGCGGAAATGAAATCAAATGAAGAATGATCCTCGCAGTTGTGAACGCAATTTATGCAATTGCGAAAAGAAACCTGAAAAAAAAAATTAAGGACTTCAACGGGATTTGAACCCGTGACCTCGCGATTACCGGTGCGATGCTCTAACAAACTGAGCTATAAAGCCGCTGACGTTGGGAGCAGGTCAATTGTGGGTTATATGTTCCCGTCAAAGAAATGAGTGTGATTGATATATAAAATAAATCATACATGAACTGCGGAAATGAAATCAAATGAAGAATGATCCTCGCAGTTGTGAACGCAATTTATGCAATTGCGAAAAGAAACCTGAAAAAAAAAAGTTAAGGACTTCAACGGGGTTTGAACCCGTGACCTCGCGATTACCGGTGCGATGCTCTAACCAACTGAGCTATGAAGCCACTGACGTTGGGAGCAGGTCAATTGTGGGTTATATCTCCCCATCAAAGAAATAAGTGTGATTGATATATGAAATGAATCATACATGAACTGCGGAAATAAAATCAAATAAAGAATGATCCTCGCAGTTGTGAACGCAATTTATGCAATTGCGAAAAGAAGCCTG
>JAEMWC010000569.1:225000-310000 GCA_016490735.1 Pachyseris speciosa | reverse complement strand
GACGAAACAAACTACAAAAAAACAAGAAATTCTGCGAGAATTAGAAGCGGCCTTTTTGACCATCCGAGCCGGATTAATGCACAGGATAAGTTCAAGTTGATCGTAATTCAATTTTTGTCACCTTTCAGTTGGCATGACAGTCAATTCGTCATTCTGAATGATAAAGAATTTAAAATTCGATTCTGCGTTAAGAGAAGGTTTTAGTGGCCTAGTGGGTTAATGTGCTCGTTGCGTACTGTCATGGCAGCGTAGGGTGGGTGGTTCAAGTCTTAACAGAGCGAAAAAATTTTTTTCTTTTATCTCTTTTTTTTCCATTCCTTTTCACTTGTTTTTCTTTTTTCTTTTGTCAACGCTTAAGCTGTAAACCTAGTTTGCAATTTAACACGGAAAAGTAGTGAAGCGATTCTATGGATATTCGCTACGCGCGAAACCAAGGCCAGCTGAAGCTTCACAAAACACTGGCACTTCGATTTGTTTGACAATTTCAAAGAAAGCGAACAATTTGCTATAAATCTGAGTCTTCGATCCGTTGACCGGTTTCTCGACGATAACTGATAACTCAATACCACTAAGGTATGTTCAAACAACGCCACGCAAAACAGCTGTGTTGGTTGATTTCACTTCCGGTATTGCACCATCACTAACTCGGTCAATATTTGTTTATCTTCAAAACCGGGTCACGAACAATCTCGTTACATGTAAAGTAAATTCAGTGAAAGTTATGGACTTTCTTTAAGATTTCATAGGCCTTATAAATTATTTTAAACGTTGTTACAATTTATCATTCCGGAAAAGAAACAAAAATGCCCAAAAAAGAGTTTTTTTTTAAACAAATGAATTGTGAAACGAAAATAACCATAGACAGGACACAGTTTCAAAACTATAATATCTGTCCAATCAGAAGTGCCCGTTCCCACGAGTGAAACAGACAAGAAACATAACTTTTAATACACGCAATATCGGGAAAGCAAGCGTTATGCTACTCTGGGTGCCTTTTAGTCAATTAAAAGTTTATACTCTTTACATTATTACGCAAAGTTCAGATACAACGACGCGAGCATCGAGAAAATAATTATAATCACGCAAAATAAAACCTGTACACCCTTCTGACCTTTATTCCATACCCAATCATCTGTTGTTCTGAAATACTGCTCAAAACAAACGCTTTCAAATAAATATCCTTTGTTATGGGATGTACACTGGGGTAATTCAATTCTGAGAAAACATTTCTTTTCTCTGTAACCGTTGGGCATTGAAACGGATTTTAAAGAGACGATGCGTGACCGACCTAATGACTTTATTTACTACAAAATTCCTTACTCGCCGCAACAGATGTCTCATTAGCGCAATCGGATAAGGGGCCGAGGTAAGAATTTGATGGTCGCGAGTTCTAAAACCGGATCCGGTATAATTAAATTATTTCTTTACTTATGTCATTGTTTCTTCCTCTGGCCGAGAGGGGCACGGGCCTCTCGACGGACACCACGACAAAAAAAACTACAAAAAAAAAAAAAAAAAAAAAAAAAAAAAGGGTATTACTAGAAGCGGCTCGTCGCTAAGCGACGGCCGCTTAAAAACAAGAAATTCTACGAGAATTAGAAGCTGGCTTTTTGAAAATCCGAGCTGGATTAATGCACAGGATAAGTTCAAGTTGATCGTAATTTAATTTTTTGCACCTTTCAGTTGGCATGACAATCAATTCGTCACTCCGAATGATAAAGAATTTAAAATTCGATCGTACATTTAGCGAAGATTTTGGTGGCCTAGTGGGTTAGTTTTAGTGCGCTCTTTACATACTGAAAGGCAGCTTAGGATCGGTGGTTCAAGACGCAACTGAGTGAAGTTTTTTCTTTCTTTGATCTCTTTTTTTTTTTTTTTCTATTCTTTTTCACTTGTTTTTCTTTTTTCTTTTGTCAACGCTTAAGCTGTAAACCTATTTTGCAATTTAACACGGAAAAATTGTGAACCGATTCTATGGATATTCGCTACGCGAGAAACCAAGGCCAGCTGAAGCTTGACAAAACACTGGCACTTCGATTTGTTTGACAATTTCAAAGAAAGCGAACAATTTTGTATAAATCTGAGTCTTCGATCCGTTGACCGGTCTCTCGACGATAACTGATTATCTCAATACTACTAAGGTATGTCCAAACAACGCTTGCTGTGTTGGTTGATTTCACTTCTGGTATTGCACCATCACTAGTACTTCCGGTATTGCACCATCACCAACTCGGTCAATATTTGTTTGTCAAGAACAATCTCGTTACATGTAAAGTAAATTCAGTGAAAGTTATGGACTTTTTTTAAGATTTCATAGGCCTTATAAATTATTTTAAACGTTGTTACAATTTATCATTCCGGAAAAGAAACACTAATGCCCAAAAAACAAATGCATTGTGAAACGAAAATAACCATAGACAGGACACACTTTCAAAACTATAATATCTGTCCAATCAGAAGTGCCCGTTCCCACGAGTGAAACAGACAAGAAACAAAACTTACACGCGATATTGGGAAAGCAAGCGTAATGCTACTCTGGGTGCCTTTTAGTCAATTAAAAGTTTATACTCTTTACATTGTTACGCGAAGTTTAGATACAACCACGCGAGCATCGAGAAAATAATTATAATCACGCAAAATAAAACCTGTACACCCTTCTTACCTTTATTCCATACCCAATCATCGTTGTTCTGAAATACTGCTCAAAACAAACGCTCTCAAATAAATATCATTCGTTATGGGATGTACATTGGAGTTATTCAATTCTGAGAAAACATTTCTTTTCTCTGTAACCGTTGGGCATTGAAACGGATTTTAAAGAGACGATGCGTGACCAACCTAATGTCTTTATTTACTACAAAATTCCCTAGTTACCACAACAGTTGTTTCATTAGCGCAGTCGGATAAGGGGCAGAGTAAGCAGTTAGAAGGTGTGAGTTCAATTATTGGAACCGGTATTATAAAATAATTTTTTTACTTATCTCATTGTTTCTCCCTCTGGCCGAGAGGGGCACGGGCCTCTCGACGGACACCACGACGAAACAAACTGCAAAAAAAAAAACAAACAAACAAGAAATTCTGCATGAATTAGAAGCGGCCTTTTTGACCATCCGAGCCGGATTAATGCACAGGATAAGTTCAAGTTGATCGTAATTCAATTTTTGTCACCTTTCAGTTGGCATGACAGTCAATTCGTCACTCCGAATGATGCAGTATTTAAAATTCGACCAAGTGTTCCAGAGAAGGTTTAAGTGGCCTAGTGGGTTACTGCGCTCTGATCGTACTAACATGACAGTTTAGTGTCAGTGGTTCTAGTCTCATCACTGTGAAGTTTTTTTTTCTCTGATCTTTTTTTTTTTTCTATTCTTTTTCACTTGTTTTTCGTTTTTCTTTTGTCAACGCTTAAGCTGTAAACCTATTTTGCAATTTAACACGGAAAAGTACTCACCGATTCTATGGATATTCGCTACGCGAGAAACCAAGGCCAGCTCAAGCTTCACAAAACACTGGCACTTCGATTTGTTTGACAATTTCAAAGCAAGCGAACAATTTGGTATAAATCTGAGTCTTCGATCCGTTGACCAGTTTCTCGACGATAACCGATATCTCAATACTAGTAAGGTATGTTCAAACAACGAGACGCAGAAGAGCTGTGTTGGTTGATTTCACTTCCGGTAGTACTTCCGGTATTGCACCATCACTAACTCGGTCAATATTTGTTTATCTTCAAAACCGGGTCAAAAGGAACGCTCAAATAAATTCATTTCCTTTAATTCTGACTAAACATTTCTTTTTGAAAGGATTTCGCCATTTCCGACTTTGACCCCTGTATTTTATGGCCACCAAAATCTACAAGTTCAGTTTAAAAACATTTACGGTCTTCCGAATAGCTTTAGTTAAGTCATCGGTGTTGTGAAATACTGCTCAAAATAAACGCTTTCAAATAAATTCCTTTCCTACATGATGTACATTGGAGTAATTCAATTCTGACAAAACATTTCTTTCCTCTGTAACCCTTGAGCATTGAAAGGCTTTTAAAGAGACGATGCGTGACCGACCTAATGACTTTATTTACTACAAAATTCCCTAGTCACTGCAACAGATGTCTCATTAGCGCAGTCGGATAAGGGGCCGAGTTAGGAGTTAAAAGGTGGGAGTTCAAATACTTGAACCGGTATTGTTAAATTATTTCTTTACTTATATCATTGTTTCTTTCTCTGGCCGAGAGGGGCACGGGCCTCTCGACGGACACCACGACGAAAAAAACTACAAAAAAAAAACAAACAAGAAATTCTGCGAGAATTGAAAGCGGCCTTTTTGACCATCCGAGGCGGATTAATGCACAGGATGCGGTTGAAGTCGATCGTACATTAATTCATTTTTTGTTGAAGGCGCCTTTCAGTTAGCGTGACAGACGATTCAGACAGACTCCAACACTTGTCACAGCTTGTCAAACTGTGTCAAAACACTAAATGACTAATCCTCGGATTTGTTTCACACAAAGTGAAGAATTGGGTATAAAGCGGCTTCTTAGATCCGTCGACCACTTTTTCGACGATAACCGATATCTCCACCACTGCAAAGCTAAGCTAGCTTTAACTACAAACAACGTCACGCAATCAAAACAACTGCCCTGTTGATTTCATTCAGTACTGCACCATCATCGCAGTAACTCGTGCCTAGGCTACTACTCGGTCAACAGGATTCAAAGGCTTTTGCGATTCGTGACTCCTACCCCAAAATAAAATTTTTTGTTCAAGAATACGGAATTCGAATACTGCATGGTTTGAACTTTCCATAGGTAGGAAAATTATTATCAAGAGATAAATACAAGGCGACTTACAATTTTTCACGCATTCCACAAAATTTAATGTGTTTATTTGCATAAACTTAACTCCGCGTGAGCAATTTTTAGTTTTCCATTTTGTTAGAATAAAAAACGTTCTAATATTTGTAAACTACGTTGTTTCTTGTTTCTTTTGGTCTAAAACTAGACTCATAAGGTGATATTATACAGAAGGAAACTTCTTCAAAAGATTGCATACTTTTCTACCGGAAGCGACGTTAGGCAGTTTCCGGTTTCTCAAACTTAGCAGTAACCGTACGCAAATGGTGGTTTTATTTTCCTTTTAAAAGAATAATAGTTTCGGAATTTGAATAGGATATGTTTCTAGCTTCCCGGAAAGACAAAAATTATTACACAACGCCGGGTAAAAGGCTAGTTACAAACGTCTTACTTTTACAAAGGCGAGAAATTGTACCAGTCCAAGTCGCTGTGAATATTTTTAAATGAGTTATTTGTGGTTTACCGCAAACAAAAATATTTCAAGTTTTTCTTCTTAGTTACTGCAAACTGCTTTCCAAATTCAAATAGCCCGTATTTTTGGCTTTCCAAAGAGATAAAAATCATTGTGAACTATTGAACTGATAACGAGAGAGGCGTTTTCACGCAACTGACTACTTTGACAAAATTAATTTATGCTCAAGTAAACACAAACAGCTCAAAGCGTACAGCTGTGTGTGGAATCGGGTTCAGTAAAAATTTCTACGTACGTGTATTCCAGAGAAATAAAAGCAAATCTTTCTTCAATATGAAATATTTTCGTTTGCCTACCTCAGTGTAATAAATTGCCTTTTAGCCAATTAAAGTATATATTCTCTGCATTGTTACGCACAGTTTTGATACAAAGACGCGAGCATCGAGAAAATAATCATAATCACACAAAATATAACCTGTAAAGCCTTTTTTTACCTTTATTCCATACCCGCCTTGTGCCTTCCAGCCCTTTTAAACGCCATTTTGTCGAATTTTTTTGCTATGAGTACTGTACATTATAAAGTAACTGAAGGCAGAGGAGCTCTGAACGAACCCTCACCACGCGAAGGCCAATAAATTCCAAACAAATCGACCTATCTCCTCTAATTGTCACCAGAGATACGGAAGATTATATGCCAACCCGTCCGATGTTCTTACTCAGAAGGAAAGTTTTTCAAGAGATTACATACTTTCCTACCGGAAGCCACGTAACGCAGTTTCCGGTTTCTTAAACTTAGCAGTAACCGTACGCAAATGGCAGTTTTATTTTCTTTTTAAAAGAATAACAGGGAAACGGTATGCAATGAACACAAAAGGGAAGCACATGTATTACAAATATGAAGTTTCGACCACTTGAGTTGTCGAAGCCGATTAAATTATGTTTATATCTCGAACAATCTCGTTACATGTAAAGTAAATTCACTGAAAGCTAGCTATGGACTTTCTTCAAAGTTTCATAGGCCTTATGAATTATCTTAAACGTTGTTACAATTTATCATTCTGGAAAAGAAACACAAACATCAAAAGATTTTGTTTAAAACAACGGCATTGTGTTTCGATACTATAAATATCTGTCCAATCAGAAGTGCCCGTTCCCACGAGTGAAACAGGCAAAACATAACTTGCACGCTATATCGGGAAAGCAAGCGTAATGCTCCTCTCGGTGAATTTTAGTCAATTAAAGTTTATACTCTTTGCATTATTACACGAAGTTTAGATTCAACGACGCGAGCATCGAGAAATTAATTATAATCATTCAAAATATAACCTGTACAGCCTTGTTATCCTTATTCCATAGCCTCCTTGCTGAAGTTTAGCCGTCATTTTTAACTCCATTTCGTTGAATTTTTTCCTACGAGTACTTTACATTATAAAATAACTGAAGGCAGGGAAGCTCTGAACGAAACCTCACCACGCGAAGGCCAGAAATCTTTTTGTTTGTCTACCTGTAATAAATTGCCTTTTAGTCAATTAAAGTTTACACTCTATATTATTACGCGAAGTTTAGATACAACGATGCGAGCATCGAGAAAATAATCATGATTACTCAAAATATAGCCTGTAAAGCCTTCTTACCTTTATTCAATAGCCGCCTTGTGCGTTCTAGCCGTTTTGAACACCATTTCGACGATTTTGTTTCCTACGAGTACTGTACATTACAAAATAACTGAAGGCAGGGGGGCTCCGAACCAACCCTCACCACGCGAAGGACAATAAATTCCAAACAAATCGACCTATCTCCCTCAAATTGCCACCAGAGAGACCGAAGATTATATGCCTACCCGTCCGATGTTCGCCAGTTTCCAAATTCGGTTGCATGCGCTGTAGAAGCGTTCCGCCGAGTTGTTTGCCCGGTAACCCAACGGGCGTACTACGCGTTCAAAAACTGAGAGATCAATCAGACTGCCGGAACTTTAGCCTACGAGGCAAAGCCACAAAATTTTCAAAGTGTCGAGAATATGGCATTTCATACTATGCCCAAGCTCGCAAAAATGGTCAGCCACGAAGCTACCTTTCTTTTCATAATCGCTTGACAATTCTCAACAAAAATCCTCTGGCCGAGAGGGGCACGGGCCTCTCGACGGACACCACGACAAAAAAACTACAAAAAAAAAAAAAAAAAAAAAAAAAGGGTATTACTAGAAGCGGCTCGTCGCTAAGCGACGGCCGCTTAACAAGAAATTCTGCGAGAATTAGAAGCGGCCTTTTTGACCATCCGAGCCATATTAATGCACAGGATAAGTTCAAGTTGATCGTAATTCAATTTTGGTATGACAGTCAATTCCTCACTCCGAATGATAACGAAGTTAAAATTCGATCGAGCATTCAGAGAAGGTTTTGGTAGCCTAGTGGGTGGGTTTTCCAACTGTAATGACAGCTTAGGGTCGGTGGTTCAAGCCTCAACAGAGTGAAGGTTTTTTTTCTTTGATCCCTTTTTTTTTCTATTCCTTTTCACTTGTTTTTCTTTTTTCTTTTGTCAACGCTTAAGCTGTAAACCTATTTTGCAATTTAACACGGAAAAGTACTGAATCGATTCTATGGATATTCGCTACGCGAGAAACCAAGGCAAGCCGAAGTTTGACAAAACATTGCCTCTTCGATTTGCTTGACTTCGAAGAAAGCGAAGAATTTATTATAAATCTGCGTCTTCGATACGTTGACCAGTTTCTCGACGATAACCGATATCTCCAATACTACTAAGCTATGTTCAAACAACGCCACGCAAAAGAGCTGTGTTGGTTGATTTCACTTCCGGTATATCACCATCACTAGTACTTCCGGTATTGCACCATCACTAACTCGGTCAATATTTGTCAATCTCGTTACATGTAAAGTAAATTCAGTGAAAGTTATGGACTTTCTTTAAGATTTCATAGGCCTTATAAATTATTTTAAACGTTGTTACAATTTATCATTCCGGAAAAGAAACGCAAATCCCCAAAGACATTGGAGTAATTCAATTCTGAGAAAACATTTCTTTCTCTGTAACCCTTGGGCATTGAAACGGATTTTAAAGAGACGATGCGTGACCGACCTAATGACTTTATTTACTACAAAATTCCCCAGTCACCGCAAGAGGTGTCTCATTAGCGCAGTCGGATAAGGGGCCGAGGTCGCGAGTTCAAATCCCGGAACCGGTATTATTAAATTATTTCTTTACTTATGTCATTGTTTCTTCCTCTGGCCGAGAGGGGCACGGGCCTCTCGACGGACACCACGACAAAAAAAAACTACAAAAAAAAAAAAAACAAGAAATTCTGCGAGAATTAGAAGCGGCCTTTTTCACCATCCGAGGCGGATTAATGCACAGGATGCGGTTGAAGTCGATCGTACATTAATTCATTTTTTGTTGAAGGCGCCTTTCAGTCAGCGTGACAGACTATTCAGACAGACTCCAACACTTGTCACAGCTTGTCAAACTGTGTCAAAACACCAAATGACTTATCCTCGGATTTGTTTCACACAAAGTGAAGAATTTGGTATAAAGCGGCTTCTTATATCGGTCGACCACTCTATCGACGATAACCGATATCTCCACCACTGCAAAGCTAAGCTAGCTTTAACTACAAACAACGTCACGTAATCAAAACAACTGCCTTGTTGATTTCATTCAGTATTGCACCATCATCGCAGTAACTCGTGCCTAGGCTACTACTCGGTCAACAGGATTCAGCGATTCGTGATTTCTCCTACCCCTAAATAAAATTTTATGTTCAAGAATACGGAATTCGAATACTGCATGGTTTGAACTTTCCATAGAGGTAGGAAAATTATTATCAAGCGATAAAAACATGGCGACTTACAATTTTTCACGCATTCCACAAAATTTAATGTGTTTACTTGCATAAACTTAACTCCGCGTGAGCAATTTTTAGTTTTCCATTTTGTTAGAATAAAAAACGTTCTAATATTTGTAAACTACATTGTTTCTTGTTTCTTTTGGTGTAAAACTAGACTCATAAGGTGATATTATACAGAAGGAAAGTTTTTCAAAAGATTGCATACTTTTCTACCGGAAGCGACGTTAGGCAGTTTCCGGTTTCTCAAACTTAGCAGTAACCGTACGCAAATGGTGGTTTTATTTTCCTTTTAAAAGAATAATAGTTTCGGAATTTGAATAGGATATGTTTCTAGTTTCCCGGAGAGACAAAAATTATTACACAGCGCCGGGTAAAAGGCTAGTTACAAACGTCTTACTTTAACAAAGGCGAGAAATTGTACCAGTCCAAGTCGCTGTGAATATTTTTAAATGAGTTATTTGTGGTTTAGCGCAAACAAAAATATTTCAAGTTTTTCTTCTTAGTTACTGCAAACTGCTTTCCAAATTCAAATAGCCCGTATTTTTGGCTTTCCAAAGAGATAAAAATCATTGTGAACTATTGAACTGATAACGAGAGAGACGCGTTTTCACGCAACTGACAACTTTGACAAAATTAATTTATGCTCAAGTAAACAGCGTACAGCTATGTGTGGAATCGGGTTCAGTAAAAATTTCTACGTACGCGTATTTCAGAGAAATAAAAGCAAATCTTTCTTCAATATGAAATCTTTTCGTTTGCCTACCTCAGTGTAATAAATTGCCTTTTAGCCAATTAAAGTATATATTCTCTGCATTATTACGCACAGTTTAGATACAAAGACGCGAGCATCGAGAAAATAATCATAATCACGCAAAATATAGCCTGTAAAGCCTTTTTTTTTACCTTCATTCCCTTCCAGCCCTTTTAAACGTCATTTTGTCGAATTTTTTTCCTATGAGTACTGTACATTATAAAGTAACTGAAGGCAGAGGAGCTCTGAACGAACCCTCAAAACGCGAAGGCCAATAAATTCCAACAAATCGACCTATCTCCTCTAATTGTCACCAGAGATACGGAAGATTATATGCCAACCCGTCCGATGTTCTTACTTACTCAGAAGGAAAGTTTTTCAAGAGATTACATACTTTTCTACCGGAAGCGACGTAACGCAGTTTCCGGTTTCTTAAACTTAGCAGTAACCGTACGCAAATTGCAGTTTTATTTTCTTTTTAAAAGAATAACAGGGAAACGGTAGAGGCGCCACGCAGCTCTCGGAACAGTTCACAGGATTGGCTGAGAAAACAATAAACAAACAACAGAAACAATGGACCCTAGCCGTGAAATAATGGAGCTGCGTGGTAATAAGAACCAATGAAATAAGAGGTTACTGAGAGGTGCGTGGCATCTGAAACGGTATGCAATGAACACAAAAGGGAAGCACATGTATTAAAAATATGAAGTTTCGACCACTTGAGTTGTCGAAGCCCCCGGGGGGGTTACTCCCCTATATGGGCTATATAGGCACGTGCCGCGGAATAGGGTATGGTTTTTGGAGGTTCTCGATCCTTAAATAGGGTATCCTTTTCGGCTATGTTGGCATAGTGTCCCGGTGTGGTCCTTAGATAGGGTGCCTAAATTTGTATCAGCAAAAATAGCAGGGTGTAAACACCCAGTTAAGCGGAAAACAAATGATCTGTCAAAGTTTAAGTATTACCAAAGCGATTTTAAGGAAATAAAGTTGACCTGTTCAAGCTATTTTGAATTTTTGTTCTTCCCTTGCATAGGGTGTCATTTTTTGGATTTGGGCCTTAAATAGGGTATCAATTTTCGTTGGATTGTTCCTTAAATAGGGTCAGGGTTTAAGACCCTCCGCGGCACACACTTATCCGAACTTTATGGGAGTACCCCCCCCCCCCGGGTCGAAGCCGATCAAATTATGTTTATATCTCGAACAATCTCGTTACATGTAAAGTAAATTCACTGAAAGTTACGGACTTTCTTCAAAGTTTCATAGGCCTTATGAATTATTTTAAACGTTGTTACAATTTATCATTCTGGAAAAGAAACACAAATATCAAAAGATTTTGGTTAAAACAACGGCATTGTGTTTCGAAACTATAAATATCTGTCCAATCAGAAGTGCCCGTTCCCACGAGTGAAACAGTCAAAACATAACTTGCACGCAATATCGGGAAAGCAAGCGTAATGCTCCTCTCGGTGAATTTTAGTCAATTAAAGTTTATACTCTTTGCATTATTACGCGAAGTTTAGATTCAACGACGCGAACATCGAGAAATTATTTATAATCACTCAAAATATAACCTGTACAGCCTTGTTACCCTTATTCCGTAGCCTCCTTGCTGAAGTTTAGCCGTCATTTTTAACTCCATTTCGTTGAATTTTTTCCTACGAGTATTTTACATTATAAAATAATTGATGGCAGGGAAGCTCTGAACGAAACCTCACTACGCGAAGGCCAGAAATCTTTTTGTTTGTCTACCTGTAATAAATTGCCTTTTAGTCAATTAAAGTTTACACTCTATACGCGAAGTTTAGATACAACGATGCGAGCATCGAGAAAATAATCATGATCACTCAAAATATAACCTGTAAAGCCTTCTTACCTTTATTCAATAGCCGCCTTGTGCCTTCTAGCCGTTTTGAACGCCATTTCGTCGATTTTGTTTCCTACGAGTACTGTACATTATAAAATAACTGAAGCCAGGGGGCTCCGAACCAACCCTCACCACGCGAAGGCCAATAAATTCCAAACAAATCGACCTATCTCCCTCAAATTGCCACCAGAGAGACCGAAGATTATTTCCCTACCCGTCCGATGCGCGCCAGTTTCCAAATTCGGTTGCATGCCCTGTAGAAGCGTTCCGTTGTTTGCCCTGTAACCCAACGGGCGTACTACGCGTTCAAAAACTGAGAGATCAATCAGACTGCCGGAACTTTAGCCTACGAGGCAAAGCCACAAAATTTTTAAAGTGTCGAGAATATGGCATTTCATTCTATGCCCAAGCTCGCAAAAATGGTCAGCCAAGAAGCTACTTTTCTTTTGATAATCGCTTGAGAATTGTCAACGAAAATCCTCTGGCCGAGAGGGGCACGGGCCTCTCGACGGACACCACGACAAAAAAAACTACAAAAAAAAAAAAAAAAAAAAGGGTATTACTAGAAGCGGCTCGTCGCTAAGCGACGGCCGCTTAACAAGAAAATTCTGCGAGAATTAGAAGCGGCCTTTTTGGCCATCCGAGCCGGATTAATGCACAGGATAAGTTCAAGTTGATCGTAATTCAATTTTTGTCACCTTTCTCAGTTGGCATGACAGTCAATTCGTCACTCCGAATGATTAACAATTTAAAATTCGATCTTGCGTTAAGAAAAGGTTTTTGTGGCCTAGTGGGTTAGTGCGGTCAATTCGTGCTTTAAAGGCAGCTTGCGGTCGGTGGTACAAATCTAGTGCAAAGCATAAGTTTCTTTTTCTTTGATCTCTTTTTTTTTTCTATTCCTTTTCACTTGTTTTTCTTTTTTCTTTTGTCAACGCTTAAGCCGTAAAGCTATTTTGCAATTTAACACGGAAAAGTACTCAACCGATTCTATGGATATTCGCTACGCGAGAAACCAAGGCCTAGTGGTGGCCTAATGGGTTAGTGCGCTCTTTACGTACTGAAATGGTAGCTTAGGGTCGGTGGTTCAAGCCGCAACTGAATGAAGTTTTTTCTTTCTTTGATCTCTCCTTTTTTTTTTTTTTTTTTTTTCTATTCCTTTTCACTTGTTTTTCTTTTTTCTTTTGTCAACGCTTGTAAACCTATTTTGCAATTTAACACGGAAAAGTACTCAACCGATTCTATGGATATTCCCTACGCGAGAAACCAACGCCAGCTGAAGCTTGACAAAACACTGGCACTTCGATTTGTTTGACAATTTCAAAGAAAGCGAACAATTTGCTATAAATCTGAGTCTTCGACCCGTTGACCGGTCTCTCGACGATAACTGATTATCTCAATACTACTAAGGTATGTTCAAACAACGCCAGCTGTGTTGGTTGATTTCACTTCCGGTATTGCACCATCACTAGTACTTCCGGTATTGCACCATCACCAACTCGGTCAATATTTGTTTGTCACGAACAATCTCGTTACATGTAAAGTAAATTCAGTGAAAGTTATGGACTTTCTTTAAGATTTCATAGGCCTTATAAATTATTTTAAACGTTGTTACAATTTATCATTCCGGAAAAGAAACACTAATGCCCAAAAAACAAATGCATTGTGAAACGAAAATAACCATAGACAGGACACACTTTCAAAACTATAATATCTGTCCAATCAGAAGTGCCCGTTCCCACCAGTGAAACAGACAAGAAACAAAACTTACACGCGATATCGGGAAAGCAAGCGTAATGCTACTCTGGGTGCCTGCCTTTCTCGGAGACCCAGGGGCAGAGAGTCGGGTTGGGACGAAGATTCAGGACGAGCGAAAGTTTACAAGACGGACGGGAGAGCCCCTGGGAACATTTCTTTATCGGACTAGTTCCAGAAGCTATTCAAATCCAGTTTCCTGATTGGGCGGAAATTTTCTGGCAAGGAATTTTTTTCTGCCCAATCGGCGATCAGCTTATATATCGCACTCCTTTCGTGACTTCTTATACCGAGGGTCAAACGTCCAATCTGCTGTCAGCCATAGTTTCGATCGCTGTATCGACACTTCGAGAAAAGTTATGGTGGAAAGAGGCCCACAAAATCCAGATGTAGACAAATTCAACTTCTACTCAAGCAAAAATCACTTGTAAGGAACTAGAAAAATCAAGATGAAGACCGATCGCAGGTATCGTAAACTTCACGCGAAGAGTTGTTGCAGATTGTTGACAACTCGGCCACAATTGTTGTTGTTTGGTATGAGCTTTTGTTTTTCTCTGGTGTACTCACAGGCAGTGGGCCGCTCCTGAAACTTTTCGGGGCGATGGAATTTCTGTTGCACAGGCCAGGCAAGTTTACCGATCGCGCGAGTGAAACGCAGCCGTTGAATTTTGTTTTGCTCACGAAATCGAATCTTCCACTGCTTACAATCTACTCGAAGTCGCGTCTCAGATGAGCTCAGCTCAGTTTCAAGAGACCTTGAAATGGCCAGAGAAAATCCAGTTTCAAATAATTTACCTGTAGTCGTGGTTGTCTCTCCATCCGCTTATATTATGGCAATCATGAAAGACCAGGTTAAGTGGTTAAGGTCATTGGGCTTGTAGGCTGCTTTTGTGTGGAAAAGTACGGAGGCCGAAATCACAAACCAATTTATCAAATCAACATCAGTTTCCCAATACTCTGACATTCTCTTGCATACAGATGCCGTTTTGACGTTGATGTGAGTTCAGATTATGCTTTTGAAATAGGTGATTACCTTGGTTATAGAGTAAGACTCGAATAGAAACTACTCCAGTGTTTTGGGGGGAAAGGAATGGAAAATGGCATGTATTATGTTAAGATGAAAACATATTTTTACAAACATCATCACTCTCATGAGCATATAGACACTTAATGTTTTCCTTACTATTTGGTAGAGTTAGCATAATTTTTGAGACCTTAGCAGATTTGTGGCAGATGTTTTGCATGGTAATTGGGGTACGGTATTGACCTGATACCTTTTGTAGCATTACATGGCTTTCATAGCTCCAAAGAATTATGCAGTGTGATATGGTATTGCTGAATATCTTGTGCAGTGCACTTGCTGTGATTAGCCTATTACAGGTGTTTCAGTGAATGATGATGGTAAACTGACTTGTGTTCAGGAAATTGTTTTTGTTTTGAGAAACTGTTTCATGTTAAGGGAAACTGATTTTTGTTTTGGTAAATTGATTTGTGATTGACCCTTTTGGGCCGCTGTAGAAAAGCAAAGTGAAAGACCAACAGATAACAGATGGACAATTAAATTTTAAGAACAATTTTAAATTTTTTTGTACCCCCCTCTGAAACTGAGGGTGTAATTTCATCTTGGGTATACTCATTGAAAATTTCATTCAGTACAAGGTAGACTTCTCCTGAAGTTCTAGCAGCTGGCTAAAAAGTGGCGTCTTTAAATTTTGAGCTACCTGCTTGTCAATGAATAGTTTCCAACGTTTTTTGAAGGCTGTTTAAATTCTCATCAACAAGCCACCTTCTGTTAGATTCCAGTCAGGTACTCTAAAACCTAATAAAAACTCTGAGGCCATAAGGTTTGTAACAAATAATCACTACAATATCCAACAGATTGCATTGAAAACTTGAATTTAAAGTTACATCTCACTATCAAGAAAACTTCTAAACAAACAAAAACTAAATGAAATAACAATCCCTTCTAGTTTTATTTTGTTATTTTATTGTTTTTTTGTTTCCACTTTATCTAAAGGGGATATCTTACTGAGTGACCATGTTAACATATTTTGTAACTGTATTCAGGTTATGGGTATGGTTTGAAACTTACCTGAAAATAATTTAACTGTACTTAGCCATACCATTGTGACCCATTGTATCAGCCTGTTTGACTCAGTGAACTGCATAGTTGAGAATGATTTGTCAATAAGTGGTTATCAAGGGTCTTTCGGCACAAGACACATTTACACTATGTGAGGAACTGAAAACATAGTTCCTTAATTAACTGGAAGGAAGAGGGCGGTGATAGGAAGAACCCATTCCAAAATTGGTGTGGTCTCACAGGAGAAATCATGTCTTTTCCTGGTGTACCACTGGCTTAGCAATCACAGCAACTACAACCGTATCATGCAAAAATGGAATTTAATAATTGTTATATTATGGATACACTTGAGCGTTTATAAAAACAAGAGTGCATACAAGACACTAAACATCCTGCATCAACTTGTAAACAACTTTATCTGAAACTTTGCTACCTAAAAGTTGCGAGTGCGATATATAAGCTGATCGCCAATTGGGCAGAAAAAAATTCCTTGCCAGAAAATTTCCGCCCAATCACGAAGCTGGATTTGAATAGCTTCTCGAACGAGTCCGATAAAGAAATGTTCCCAGGGGCTCTCCCGACTGTCTCGTAAACTTTCGCTGGTCCCGAATCTTTGTCCCGTCCCATCTGCCCCTGGGTCTCCGAGGATGGGTGCCTGCTAGTCAATTAAAAGTTTATACTCCTTACATTATTATGCGAAGTTTAGATACAACGACGCGAGCATCGAGAAAATAATTATAATCACGCAGAATAAAACCTGTACACCCTTCTTACCTTTATTCCATACCCAATCATCGTTGTTCTGAAATACTGCTCAAAATAAACGCTCTCAAATAAATATCCTTCGTTATGGGATGTACATTGGAGTATTTCAATTCTGAGAAAACATTTCTTTTCTCTGTAACCCTTGGGCATTGAAATGGATTTTAAAGAGACGATGCGTGACCGACCTAATGACTTTCTTTACTACAAAATTCCCTAGTTACCGTAACAGATGTCTCATTAGCGCAGTCGGATAAGGGGCCGAGTTAGGAGTTTGAAAGTGCAAGTTCAAATCCCGGAACCGGTATTATTAAATTATTTCTTTACTTGTATCATTGTTTCTTCCTCTGGCCGAGAGGGGCACGGGCCTCTCGACGGACACCACGACGAAAAAAACTACAAAAAAAAAAAAAAAGAAAAAAAAGGGTATTACTAGAAGCGGCTCGTCGCTAAGCGACGGCCGCTTAAGAAAATAAGGGTAATGCTAAAAGCGGCTCGTCGCTAAGCGACGGCCGCTTAAAAAAAAAAAGGGTATTACTAGAAGCGGCTCGTCGCTAAGCGACGGCCGCTTAAAAAAGGGTATTACTAGAAGCGGCTCGTCGCTAAGCGACGGCCGCCAAAAAAAAAACGGGTAATTTAAGAAGCGGCTCGTCGCTAAGCGACGCCTGCTTAAAAAAAACGGGTAATTTAAGAAGCGGCTCGTCGCTAAGCGACGGCCGCTTAATTAATTTACAAGCTGTGGTTGCCCATCACGTAACAGATGTCTCATTAGCGCAGTCGGATAAGGGGCAGAGTTAGGAGTTTGAAAGTGCAAGTTCAAATACTGGAACCGGTATTATTAAATTATTTCTTTACTTATATCATTGTTTCTTCCTCTGGCCGAGAGGGGCACGGGCCTCTCGACGGACACCACGACGAAAAAAAGTACAAAAAAAAAAAAAAATAAAATAAAGGGTAAATCTAATCTAAATCTAAATATCATTATGTCGGCAAAATCGTGGAACGACATCACGCCAACTCTAAAAAGCTAAAAAAAATAAAACTATACTAAAATATACAAAATAACAGTAAAAGTTAAAATACTGATAAAATTATACTAATTAAGTTTACTTTTAAAAATACAAAGAGATTGGCTGGAGACAGTCTCTTGTGGGACACGAGAATTTGGTTTATCAACGGAGTTGATAATGTAAATTGACCACCGTACAGGGATTCGATTAGCTGACGTTTCGAGCGTTAGCCCTTCGTCGGAGCGAATCGACGGACACCACGACGAAAAAAACTACAAAAAAAAAAAAAAAGAAAAAAAAGGGTATTACTAGAAGCGGCTCGTCGCTCCGACGAAGGGCTAACGCTCGAAACGTCAGCTAATCGAATCCCTGTACGGTGGTCAATTTACATTATCAACTCCGTTGATAAACCAAATTCTCGTGTCTCACTTCCCCACCGACGCAGCACCACAGTTTCTTTAGAAACTAATCCCCTTTATTCATCAGTCTCTTGTGGGAGTTTGTTCCATTCAGTTATTGTCCTAGGAAAAAAGAAAATCTAAAAATATCTTTATGTCCTTTTGGTACAATAAACTTAAAATCATGGCTTCCCCGAGTCCTCCTTTCTCTGTTTGCTTTCAAATAATCCCCCCAGTCCCCATCTAGGAGGCCGTGGCACATCTTGTATACAGTGGAGAGCCTTGCGTGTCTCCTCATCGTTTCAAGTGTGTCCCACCGTAGGTCTTGTAGCATTTCCGTCACGCTCGCTGTTCGATCGTAATTTCCAGTAGCAAAGCGCGCTGCTTTCCGCTGTATTCTTTCTAGAGCGGCTTTATCTTTCTGGTGGTGTGGGTCCCATGCACTACAGGCATACTGGAGTTTTGGCCTCACAAGAGTCTTGTACGCAGTTTCTTTCACTGTCTTTGGGCAGTTCCACAGGTTTCGCTTGATAAGTCCCAAGATCTTATTTGCTTTAGATGTGATAGTTTCGACATGTGGTGACCACCTCATTTTGTTATCGAGCATTACCCCCAAATAAGGGTGACGTTCAACTTCTTCTAGGATTTCTCCACAGAATACATATTCCCGCTTTGGTGGATCCCTCCTCGTTGTAAAACACATGATTTTGCACTTTGAAGGATTAAATTCCATCTGCCACTTTTGTTGCCAATCTTCTAATCTATACAAATCATCTTGGAGATCAGCTGTGTCATCATCACAGCAAATTGTCCCATATAACAGCGCATCGTCAGCAAAAAGTCTAACAGTAGAGTTCAGACCATCAGGTAAATCATTTACATACATTAAGAACAATAGTGGTCCTAAGACTGTTCCTTGGGGAACGCCGGAAGTTGTAACTACAGGTGCAGATGATTCTCCCCCAATTACCACTGATTGGGTACGCTGTGTTAGAAACGACTCGAACCAGTTATGTAGTTGGCCACGAATTCCGTAATAATCAAGTTTCTTCAAAAGTCGGCGATGGGGAACTTTGTCAAATGCTTTTGAAAAATCGAGGATTGCAGCGTGAATTGTTTTGTTGGACTGGATAGCACTCGCTATATCATGAACGGTACATATGAGCTGTGTTTCTGTTGATCGTTTCGCCCTAAAACCATGTTGGTAATCAGTGAGCACTCCATATTGTGAAAGATGCTTCATAACATGGCTGTGTACGATATGTTCGAGAACCTTTGATGCAATGCAGGTAAGTGACACGGGCCTATAGTTTGAGGGATCCGATTTCTTTCCTTTCTTGTGAATAGCACATACGTTGGCGTGTTTCCATTGGATAGGCACAGTTCCGGTATCAATACAATCTTGATAAATATCAGTAAGAACCTTTGATATTTCCTGGGCATTTTCCTTTAAAAACCAAGGGTATTACTAGAAGCGGCTCGTCGCTAAGCGACGGCCGCTTAAAAAAAATAAGGGTAATGCTAAAAGCGGCTCGTCGCTAAGCGACGGCCGCTTAAAAAAAAAGGTAATACTAGAAGCGGCTCGTCGCTAAGCGACGGCCGCTTAAAAAGGGTATTACTAGAAGGGTATTACTTCAAAAGTCGGCGATGGGGAACTTTGTCAAATGCTTTTGAAAAATCGAGGATTGCAGCGTGAATTGTTTTGTTGGACTGGATAGCACTCGCTATATCATGAACGGTACATATGAGCTGTGTTTCTGTTGATCGTTTCGCCCTAAAACCATGTTGGTAATCAGTGAGCACTCCATATTGTGAAAGATGCTTCATAACATGGCTGTGTACGATATGTTCGAGAACCTTTGATGCAATGCAGGTAAGTGACACGGGCCTATAGTTTGAGGGATCCGATTTCTTTCCTTTCTTGTGAATAGCACATACGTTGGCGTGTTTCCATTGGATAGGCACAGTTCCGGTATCAATACAATCTTGATAAATATCAGTAAGAACCTTTGATATTTCCTGGGCATTTTCCTTTAAAAACCAAGGGTATTACTAGAAGCGGCTCGTCGCTAAGCGACGGCCGCTTAAAAAAAATAAGGGTAATGCTAAAAGCGGCTCGTCGCTAAGCGACGGCCGCTTAAAAAAAAAGGTAATACTAGAAGCGGCTCGTCGCTAAGCGACGGCCGCTTAAAAAGGGTATTACTAGAAGCGGCTCGTCGCTAAGCGACGGCCGCTTAAAAAAGGGTATTACTAGAAGCGGCTCGTCGCTAAGCGACGGCCGCCAAAAAAAAAACGGGTATTTTAAGAAGCGGCTCGTCGCTAAGCGACGGCCGCTTAATTAATTTACAAGCTGTGGTTGCCCATCACGTAACAGATGTCTCATTAGCGCAGTCGGATAAGGGGCAGAGTTAGGAGTTTGAAAGTGCAAGTTCAAATACTGGAACCGGTATTATTAAATTATTTCTTTACTTATATCATTGTTTCTTCCTCTGGCCGAGAGGGGCACGGGCCTCTCGACGGACACCACGACGAAAAAAAGTACAAAAAAAAAAATAAATAAAATAAAGGGTATTACTAGAAGCGGCTCGTCGCTAAGCGACGGCCGCTTAAAAAAAATAAGGGTAATGCTAAAAGCGGCTCGTTGCTAAGCGACGGCCGCTTAAAAAAAAAGGTAATACTAGAAGCGGCTCGTCGCTAAGCGACGGCCGCTTAAAAAGGGTATTACTAGAAGCGGCTCGTCGCTAAGCGACGGCCGCTTAAAAAAGGGTATTACTAGAAGCGGCTCGTCGCTAAGCGACGGCCGCCAAAAAAAAAACGGGTATTTTAAGAAGCGGCTCGTCGCTAAGCGACGGCCGCTTAATTAATTTACAAGCTGTGGTTGCCCATCACGTACAGTGTAATCTTCGATGTTGAAACCACTTGGATATCTCATTACAACTACATATGCAAATATTCAGTTCTTGTCAACACAACATTTTCTTGCGTACGTGCAAACATGTCGTCTGTGCACATGTACATGCCTCGCCTTCCTGCAAACGATCACTTGGATGGCCAATAGTGCCGTTTTGCAAACATTCGCAAGCCGGCCAAAATACAGATATCATACTATTTTAACTCAAATCATCACTCAAACAATTCGTAAAAACCAAATAAACTAGTTTTACCGTCCCGTAGCATCCCTTAAGTCCACGGTTATGAATTTTGTAGGTTGTGTTTCGGAAATTGAGGGAATCTAAACGCGAAAAACGGCCTTTCGCCGCTTTTTAATTTAAGACCCCCATGTCCTCTTTTCTGACCGCTGATTGAGTAGTCTCTAGCATTCCATATTTAAACAGCATACAGCAAAATTAAACCACGAGGTGGGCAGTATCGCACGGGCATTTAACGTGTTTCAGGAATTCAAAATGGCGACGAAAAGGTTGTCCCGTCAAAGAAATTTCTTTAAATATCCCTTTTGGTATACAGGAAACCCAAGAAACTACAGGAACACCAAGAGATTAGAAAGCGTTCTCCTTTGTCGAACGCAACAAAACTAGGCATGCTATGGCCACCGAGTGTTTGGAAATAAATTTTCCTGCGACCGAAAGCAAGGAAATAAGACATTTCCTATCCTCAGGCGCTTAAGGGAAGGACCAAAAGCAACTAATTAGTTTGAGCAAAGGATTGGAATATTCAGCAATGGATTGAAAACCCGTCGCATCGGCATGATGAGTACTGCGTGTTGTTGCATATCAGGTTAAAGCTTAGATCTTATGTTTGACAATATACAACGTTGCAACCGTTACACTGAATCAACGTAAACAAAGTAACCAGCAGAGCTTTTCTACCAAAAAAACCCCGTATTTAGACATGAACACATTTGTTTTGGGAGAAAAATGTCATCGATTTTACTGCTTAAACTGAGACAGGCACGTATTGAATTCTTATTTATCGAAGATGAGATCAATTACTCATGATTACTGAAATGTCTGAAACAGCTTTCCAAGTCGGAGGCATGTTACAATGGAGGCTATTTTTATTCCATGGTGTGTAAATGAAAACCGCGCATTCTGAAATCTAGCCGCGAAAACACCGATCTTGTTCAGAAAGTCTATCCTTTGGCTTAAATAAACGATCAGTATAAAAATTATTTTTTGAAAGTAATTCAGTATTGTGGCAAAAGACAGTTACCATGCTGTAACTTTCGGGGTGTCCCACAACGTTCCCTTTGATGGGACCTTGAGTGAGGGCGAAAATACATCACAACCAGTCTAGTTACTCAGGATTCCCGCGTCTCGCGGGTCGCCCGGGTCTAAAATTAGCGACGGTTCTTCTTTTTCTTCGTCGAGTTTCATCCACAAAGCTCACTTCCGGCGTTTCTGCGCAAGCGCTAACTATTTTTAACAACTCACAGCAAGAGTGATGCCTGTGTTCACGAATCGGAAAATGTCGATTCACCTTGTGTCTTTTGAAGTCTGAACAAACAATATGTTAAGAGAAGTGTCTATGCGAATGTTTGCAAGTTCAACGGCAAGAAGAAAGCTTTTAACATGAGTAAACTTAACTCCAGATGGACTGCCGTGTTTCCTCGTGTCTGCTTCATTGAAAACTGCGAGTAGTCTCTAATTTTGGCGATGGATTGTGGGGCGGGCGGAAGACACGTGCGCGCGCGAAGTTGCGAGGAGACGCGACGCGAGGGGAGCGCCAAATATGAGAGACTACAGACAAAGGGAGTTTGACCTTTCACGGCTAGGTGCCTGTTGTCACGTATCGGAAAACGTCGATTCACCTTGTGTCTTTGAAGTCTGAACAACTAATACGTTAAGAGAAGTGTCTATACGAATGTTTGCAAGTTCAGCTGCGAGAAGAAAGCTTTTAACATGACCAAAATTTAACTCCAGATGGACTGCCGTGTTCCCCGTATCCGCTCCATTGAGACGTACATTTTGTTGAATAACTCAAGTACGGGATATCACACACCCCTGAGACTTTGACAGGTAGTTTATTTACTATTTTCCCACAATATCTCAATTTCTGGACTTTAATTTTTGAATGATAAGCAATTAGTTTTTACAAATGTACTTGCGTGACTTGAAACTGTCCGAGAAACGTTCCTTTCTTGTGTTTCAAATGACCCTGGATTGACCTATTTGTAAACAGTTTAACTCTGCTAATTAATTTTCTACTCACATTTCACCGAGACTCCATTAACGTTTATGCGAAAAAATCCTACATCGTTCGATAAGCGTTTCCTTTCTCAAACTATTATTCATCGAAGCGAAAACAAGTATGCTTAGTTTTTTTGGAATCAATACACTATTTTTATCACATTGCATAACGATAAACCTCTGTGGCCTAAAGGTCATTGTTCCCGCCTGTGACGCAGCTAACCCGGGTTCGATGTCTTTTAGTGGTATATATCACGGGCTATTTTTTTCTGTTTCTCTTTTTCTTGTTCTTTTAGAAATATTTTTTACAAGTGTTATAATTATTGTTCTCAATGGTTGAACTGTAAAGCAATTTCGTAATTTAAGAGGAATATATGTTGATAGGGGTCTAAAGAAATAGACTCCAACACAAGCTAAGCGCAATGCGTCCGATGTAAGAAGGTTCATAAAGGTTCATAAAGGTTTATTAAAAACCTAAGAAAGACAGACTTCTCTCTATTCTTTTGTTTAGCGCTAGATTAGGGATTCAATACTGTTTTTTGCAAGCCCGAGTTTAGGCTAATTGTAGCCTCTTGTTTGAATGATAACTTAGATAGGCTCTGGAAAAGAGGTTGCATTACTAGTCAAGTGTAGATCGCAATTAGTGTAGCAAGATGCATCCATGAGCTGGCTCAGAGGAGCCTTTGATTGAGTTCTACTATCTCACTGTTTTAGTGTACTAAAACAATTATTTATCTCATTGTCCAGGGCCATAGACAGGTTTTTGGGTGAGGAGGTGCGTTTGATCGCCCAAGACTCAGTCGAATTGACGTGCGCCGTAGGTGCGAGTTTCTAGGGGATCCGGGAACATACACCCGTCGCCCCTCTCCCTCCCCCCCCCCCCTCTTCCCTACGGGCCTGTAATGTCGGTAACAACTGGTGGATATTTTCGCGGCTCGGATATTTTCTCCCACCAACTCGTATCAACTTTCTGTGGCTTTCTTCCGCAGAATTTCAAGCAGCAAAACGAGATAACAAAGTAATCTTAGCTTTTCAAATAGAAAACAATTTTGGCACACCTTGTTTGAGAACACTTAAAGTCTTCTTTAACGTGTCACACTTAATTCAAATACCACTTTCACGCTCACGTGAAAATGGTCTTGACACGGTCAATCACGAATCACGAATGAATGAAAACTTAAATCACGTTTCACGAGGAAAAAATAGGTCCAATCGCGTTTCACGATAAAAGTATAGGAGACCCTCTAGTCTCTGTGGAGGAAAGAGGAGAGGAACAGGGGAATCGGGCGCCTTTATGAAACCCGCGAAGAGAATGCGCATCTTCTCTCTCCTTTCTAACGTCTGGCTAATAAGAATGTATATTTTGTTTTGCAACATGCTCAAGTAATATAGAAAGGTTTCTCTGTCGTATTAGTGCTGAGATTTGTTATTTCATTTTATTTTCTTCGTTATTTTATTCCTTAATTCAGCAGTAAAACACAAACAGCAGTGATAACACACGTTACAAAAATGTATTCTTTTTATCATGCAACCAACTTGTAGAACCAAAACATATGGTGACAGAGCTTTCTATGTATGCGCTCCGAAGCTTCGGAACACTGTTCCTTTGGAAATACGATGTCCAGTACACTTTTATTATTTGAGAAAAAACTCAAGGCTTTGCTTTTTGCTAAATTTATTAAGAGTAACTTTTTATCGTATTTTTAATTTTTAGATTCTAGCTTTCTTATGTATTTTGCTAAGTTTCTAAGTTATTTTAGGAATATTTTTGTAAAGCGCCTCGGGCAATTGCAAGTAATGGATGTGTGCGCTTTATATGAACTGTTATTATTATTATTATTATTATTATTATTATTATTATTATTATTATTATCAGCTTTGTGAACTGGATAATCTTTTTCCGGTTTGCTTCCTAAGGCAGCGGGTCATAGCCAATGACCAAAGGTCCCTTAGAGTTTTCTCCTTACTCTAGAGCTCCAACACCTTTCTCAGAATCCTTGCCGTTCCCAGTAACGTAGTTTTCTGAAGTAATGAAATACTTATTTTGACATTCAACTTTCCCAACCACTTGTCCGAGTTTTTTGTTACACTTCCCAATGATCCGACAACAATTGGTACCACCTGCACAGTTCTCATGTTCCACATTCTTGCAATTTCTCTTTTAAGATCCTGATACTTTTCAACTTTCTCATTCTCCTTTTCAACAATTCTTTTATCCGCTGGTACGGCAATTTCAATATTCGTGCACTTTCTCTCCTGTTTATTTACAACTACAATGTTCGGTCTTCTGGCTTCAATGACATGAAGCTTTATTATTATTATTATTATTATTGTTATCATGTTTCTCGCCGCTGTTCATGTTTTTTCTTAATTAAGCTTCGATGGCTAAAGAAAAAAAAAGAATATTTGTGCATTATCCTAAAAGACACGGGTTTGTGAGTTAATTGTTTAGTGCCTTAAGATATCTTGTTTTCTTTAGTTTCACCAAAGGTAGTTATGCTGTGGTCTGGTTTTACGTTCCAAGTGGGAGTCAAACTTTGGTGTTCAGCCATTGGAATTCCTCCTATAAACATAACAATAATAAGGGACTCAGCAGTTGTGGCAAAAGGGACAAAATATGCAAGCATCCAAATAAGCGGGGACGGTATCTACAAATGCCGGGCAAGTAGCAAGAATGGACGTGACGAGAGAGAAATACTGATGATCGGTGGTGAGTGGATCAAGATTGTCTTTGGTCTTTTACTTCAACTTTTTAACATGTATATCTCTTTTTAGATTTATCGGACGCTTTTTCAATTTTTTTAAACAAATTATCCAATGTGTTTTCAATACTTTCCATCCCAAAAGATAAATTATGTAAGCAATTAAAAGTCTAACTTTCAATTAACGTGTTTTGTTGCACATTGAAATACACCGAATGCAAATATGGCGGATCACTAGGTCGGCACCTGGGACGAGTCGCATGAAAGCGAGGCTAGCAAGGCTTCGCTTTTTTGTTTTGACATCCCCAGAAAGGGAGAGTCTTGCTTCGTCGTCGATTTGGTTTGTTTTGTTTCGCCCTCCCTATGCGTTTTTGGGTTCCTGAATGCCACCAGAAGGGAGTGAAATCTTCGACAGCAGAGAAAGTGTTTTTTTTTTTTTTTTTTTTTTTTGTTTTTTTTTTTTCAGTTTCCCCGTTCGCCTCTGAGGGGAAAACAGACCAAAGAAAGGAGTTCACGATCGCCGAAGGAACTGTTCAAGTGCAGCCTGGAAGATCTTAGAAAATGTGTAAGCGATCGCATTTACCTCCGAGTCTGACTGGTTGAATGAATGCTTGACTGACTGACTTGACTGGTTTCAACGACGGGGCAGTTGAAGTTGATTCGCTTGGCTATTACACCGTACTGTTTGTTCATGCGATTCCGAGCGAGTGGACGCGGACGTAAACCGCGTAAACAAAAACTTCTTCTATTGGGACAGAGGATGTCTTTCGAGAGGAGCTTTTCTTTACCTTGGGTACGGTACTGGCCATGCAAATCGTGTTGGAACACCACCAGACTCCACATAAGCTCGTCATTTAACCGATTTTTCTAAGATCTTCTATCCTGAAGCCATGATGTAGTGAACAAACTTTAGTTACCGCGGCGATCGTGAACTCCTTTTCTTCATCTCAACGAATTGGATTAATCCACTCCTTCCCTTAGAGGTGGAACTGTGGAAGATATTTATCCTTTCTCGAGGCATTTAGAAACACAGCAACTCGTAGGCACAGCAAAATAAAACAGACCAGATCTACAACGAAACAAGACTTTTCTGCAAAACAAAACATCAAAGCCTCACTAGCCTCGATTTCATGTAGCTCGTCCCGGCGCCGACCGGAGTGGTTCGCCATATTTGCATTCGGTGTATGAAAGGTGCTAAATAGCGCTCTCCGTGGTGCTGGTTTTAAATGCTGCAAAGAGATTTCTGGTTTGAAACGGAAGCATTGTAGATTGGATCCTACAGACAAATCTTCTAGCATTAAATGGCCTAGTGAACCGAGGAAGCTCCTTGAGAATTTTACACATATGATCTAAAACTGCTGCATGCAAGAAAAGAATTTCATAGAAAAATTGGATAGGATCAAAAAACTAATCAGTTGTGGTTTGATCCCTCAGGGAACAATAGATAGTTTTCACGTTACCTCATCGCCGCAATGCGGGTGGACGTAAATAATAGATTTCCCATAGACCAATTCGGCTAACTCAATGTTGTACCCAATTCAAATCTCCTGGGCTTAAGATTCTTTGTGTATTGTATTTGCATTATAATGTAGCATTCATATTTAAATGACATGGTAATGCCTGGAACAAAACGTTTTAATCCCAAAGGGTTTGAATTGGGTACAACATTGAATAATCCGAATGGGTCTATTAGCTCCTTTTGTTTGTCTACCAGTATTTGCTCCTTTCACCACTGTTACCTGTGTCTCCAGACATTGGCTGCAATCAATACATGGGAAAGCGACCCTGGTCTAATCGAAGCCGATACCAAAGTTGAATTTCATATTTTCTTTGATATTTTGTCTTTTAACAAACTGTAGTTTTTACACCAATGACAAGCTTCACAAAACTGGTTTTAAAACGAGCTACATGTGGTCCTTTTGCTACGCTCATTATATTCCGCCAGAAACATTGCATCATCTTCTCCGACAGGGTTCTTATTAAAAATTTTGGCGTGACTTAGAGTCATAGTAGTTGCGGCTTACCAAAGAAATCTTTCCTTGCAGCACATCGATGGAGTTTTTTTATGAAATGACTAAATTTTTCACACTTCTAAAGGTTTTTAGTTAATTAGTGTAATCACGAACAAAACTATTTAGAAAGAAAATTGTGGACGGTTAACTGAAATTACTGAATATTTTGTACGAGTCACGTCTTAAACCTTTTTACCTCCTTTTCGCAAGAAAACGTAACGGTAGAGAGTACTCAACACCATGGCAATCTTCTATTTTTGTTGCACTGTTTCAGGGGGACTTAGGCGAGTGCTAATACGGTCGCACGTTTTTGTATTAACACAGCTCAATACTTTTTCGCACATTTCTGAACAGCTATATCGTACGCTAGTGAATGAGTTATCCTATACGTTGTTCATGATTTGAAATGAGGACAGTTGTTCAAAAGAGCAGATACTCATTCAAGCGGATAAGTCGCTAACCAGCAGATAAAATGTATTGGAACTGAACTTTGCGACCGATAGGTTTTCTCCGCCAGATAGCGAGTTATCCGCTGGTCAGAGTTATCAGCTCTTTGAACAACTGGGGACAGGAGGACAGTTGTGACGTTTGTTCTAAGTACTCTCAGTAACTGACTAACTATCCCGGTCCCGCGGGTTATCCCTTGTTTACTACTGATCGATACAATATCTATTAGTGATCATCAGTTTCATTTCTGCAGTCAGGTAGCTTCTTTGTATGCTGCGTTTTAGGGGAAGACTCAGAGTAGATAGTAACCGTATTGTACTATGAAAACTGAAAACATCAACGAAAGAGAGGTTATTCCTCAATCGAGTCCTTCGCAGCAAGCACCTTCGCCCGACTTTTCATCTGAGTTTTTGTCTCATCACCGCGTTCGCTGCCATATTCTTTGCTTGTTGTTTTGACTTGCTTGTCCTCTGTGATTTTGCAAGGTTTCATGGGATTTGTATGCTGCGTTTTAGGGGAAGACTCAGAGTAGATATTAACCGTATTGTACTATCGTTGTTTGTGTAGAATGCAGTGTCGTGGTAAACAATTCGCTCTCAAGCCCTGGCTATCCATTTCGAGATTATCAGCCCAATAACCATTGCACGTACTGGGTTCCAGTCCCAGAGGGCAATTCATTGATGATTGACTTTGAACTTGACCTGGAAAATCACATCTCATGCAGGTAGTTATAACTAAGAGTAACTATAAAGTTAACATGAAATACGTTGTACAGATGTTGTTCATCTGGGGCCGGTTGTTAGACAGCCGATGAACCTTTATTCACGTTTGAAAAAGTATAGATCTCGCACACGTTGAAAATATCCTTTAAAGGTGCTTTTATGCGAAGAGTAAAAAAAGAATGCCTGAGTCAAAACTGATGAGGGGCAAAAATTTATTAATTCATTAGAAAGATCCCCGAAAAGGAGTTATTACGTTAGCATCAAATGTGCACCTGTTAAATCCTGCGTTACTGCTTACACGTGTTTTGAACAACTGGGTGCTGAACGTTTTCGAATCACAACTTATGTTTACTGGAAGACGTGACGTTAGTAACCAACGAATGAAACTTAAATCAATGCAAACAATAAAAAGAATGGTAAATAAACATTAACAAAAACTCACACACACCATACACAGATTTGAAAATACCAGTCAACATCTTTCGTATTGGATCCTTTAGGGATCTGAAGCGATGTATCATAACTTACCGGTAGCCTCGCAGTGGACCTAACATTCCTATCTCATATAGGAAATTAGAAAAGCACTATCAACAAATGGTATTCAAAAAGTACAATTATTGATAAAAGTCTGAAGATATGAATGATCATTGCAGCCGGTTATGAACACTACTTCAGTGGCCATCATGCACCACTCACGGGTATGTTACGAACCAACAAAATCAACCAGCTCAACAGTCCCAGTTGGCTCGTTAGCTCAGTTGGTAGAGCACTGCACCGATATTGCAGACGTCATGAGCTCAACTCCTGTACAAGCCAGAATTTTCTTTCAGGCTTTGTTTTTACTACTGCTTAAATAGTGTTCATAACTGCCAGCGATGATCATTCCAATCTGCATTCATCAATCCGCAGTTCAAATATATGATTTTCAAATATGCATTCTCACATGATAAAATTCTGTTCGGCAGGCTCACTATTGACAATAAATAGCCCGGCATAGCTTACCGATGAAATGTTGCCGTATTGTTTCCATTTAATTGTCTAGTTGATACTTTTATTGCTGCAATGGAGTGTTTTTATTCACGCGACTACCGGCCATATCGGTTTACTGAAATGCATTAAATAGAGTTCAATTCTTAGAGGTTTAGTTTGGGACACCAGCATGGTCATCGTTTCTTTGTTTGAAACACCAACATGGCCGCCGTGACGTCATGTGAAAACACTCTGTAGCGTTTGGTTTGTCGATCGGTTCTGTGTTCTGAACAGGCAGTACGGATAGTGCTCATTTCCAAGGTTCATCCCAGTGCAGTAAAAGGGTCTAATAAGGAAAAATGTGTTTTTGAATAAAAGGGTATATATACTTCGCCATCAGAAATCCTTCAGCAATTAGCGATTGACGGCCTTACACAACACCTCTCAATTATCCACTGACCCGCCTCTCATACCCTGATCTTGAGCTTCTCGTGAAGGAAATAATGTACCTTCTTCAGATAACAAAAGTGTCTAACTTGGTCTTGTTTATTCAAAGTAGTGTGGGCCCCTTCTAACGTACTTAACACCAATGTTTTCTTCACAGCAGTGATTATTTGAAGATTACTGATGAGAAGGGCCAGTCAGTAGGGGTGTACTGTGGTACAAAGACTGAGGAAACTGTTGAGGTTACTGGAGAGTATGCAGTAATAATATTCCACTCTAATTGGGATAGAGAAGGAAAAGGATTTCGGATGCTTTTCCGTATCAAGGACAGCGGATCAAGTTCAACAACAATAGGTAGGACAAATGACAGGTAGTAAATAAATCGATGTGGCTGTACTTTTCTTTTTGAAGCAAAAGCTTTTTCATAGAGGGATCCATAGAATTTGGAAGGAATTGTGATTGCTATAGTAATATCGCGGAAAACTTCAAACCTTCGGTGAGGGCAAAACAAAAACTAATTTTTCTTGCGCAAGCAGCCTTAGATAGCAGAATATCTGTTACCAATATACCTGCGAGTCCTGCATCTCCGATGAACAAAATGTCCCAAGAGGGTCATGATGACTTCCGGCTGAAAAGCTTTTCATAGAGCTAAAAAGCTTTTCATAGAGGGATCCATAAAATTTGCAATTAATTGTCGTTGCTATGATAATATCGCGGAAATTTTGCGGAAATATTGCTTCAAACCTTCGGTTTTCTTGTGCAAACAGTCTTAAATAAGTAAAATATCAGTTACCAATATTCTTGCGTGTCCTGTATCCCCGATTCATAAAATGTCCCAAGAGAGTCATAAATGACCTATAACTGAGTCCAACTGGTATATCCGTTTGGTCTACGTGTACCAGAAAATCTCTTCAATCTGTGCACTTCTCGTGAAAGACTCCTCCTCGTAACCGATGCACTTTGTTGTACTCGGTGGATTGAACAAGCTTTTTGCTCCTTTCAAAGCTCGTGATTCTCAAACACTGACTCAGCTGAGACAGTTTAAAAACCATATTTTGAAAAACTTATATCACACATGATCATCCACAAAGATCATGATGTTACGTTGATGTCGCACTAGGCTGAAATTCAAATATTATGGAGAATTCACTTTGTCGCGGTCATTCCAGATACTGCGGACTAATGTCAAAACACTAATTCACTGACATCTCCGATCATCTGGGATGGTCGAAGATAAATCGGAACTGAAAACTCACCCCACTTCAAGAGTACGGAAAACTACATCCTACCATCCTTCAATACTTCTAGACTTAATTATGCAGCGCAGAATCTTATGTTCTGGTTAGACTTTGGGTTGTTAGTCTTTTCATAAGCCGGCATGTCTCGGCAAAAGCATACAGAGTCTAGGAAATATAGTAAAACACTGCCTGAGTTGTACATGTAGCAAAAGACTTTTACCAGTGGAACTTGAAAGTCTAATGGAAGAACTTGGTCCTGGAATACTTGTTTAGTTACCGAGCCTATTCTGCCGAGCTTGCTTTGTTTCTTTGTTTGTTTTCTCAGTTTATTTTTGAGGGGGCATTTCGTGCAACCCACCCACATCATGCAGCTTTAAACCTACAATACGATTAAAGCTTTGAAAGTTAAACCCCGCAGGTATAAATCACATCCAAAACTGTCTTCCAGGAATTACGTCATCGCTTCCGTAACGCCGCCATGCGATCTGGCATTTCCGATTTTCCATAATCTGTCAATGAAACCTTATCAAATTGAAAGTCATATCAACAGTGGTATTGGACAAAAGCAAATGAATTATGTACAAATTCAAATATCACGAAAAAGAAACTTAATTATTTTGTTAAAAATAATAAAAACGCAAATTAAAAAAGGCAGTCAAAATCTGGTTGCCATGGAGACATCCTGATGTAAACAGTCAAATATAGCATAACACTGCTACTAAATGCGTTTTAGTTGAAGACGTTTAATTTGGTGCTGTCTCCTCAAATATAAAAAAAACAACAACAACAACAACAACAAATAGTAAAAATGCCCGAACTTGCTAGTCTGTTGAAATTAAGGGGTATGACGCATGGCATTTTATTTATTTGGGATTGCCTACAAGCGATTAATTAAAAGCACAATGTGTCAACTACAGTCGAACCTGCCTTTGCGACTTCCTTTTGTAAGCGACCACTTTTCCAAAATACCTAACTTTCCCAGTCAAATGACTGTTATTGGGACCTGTCGAAAGCGACCGCCTCTCCAAAGCGACCGCGACCACTTTTGCAGCTGAAGGTTTGAAATTTTTTATTGTTTTTAATCTCCCGCCAGCGACCAATTGTCACTTAATCCTGCTCTCCAGAGGCGCGAATATTGTTAGTCGTCCCATTTTCGCACTCTCGGCCTACACCAGAGGTGTAAATGTCACAAATTGGATATGTTTCTTGATATAGATGTCACGAGGATTTTATCAGCTATTTCATTAGGTTTATTCTTGGCATAAAGTTGTAGAGGAAATATTCTCAACTGGTTTGGCTCTGTTAGTTCCGTACATTTGTACACCTGTTTTAGCACTTTTCAATTACTTGAATTTCTGGAAAAGAATATTTTTTAATAAGTTAACTACTTTCGCATGCAAAACCAACTCAGCAAATCTTTTGTTTCAAATTCACCTGTCTTTGCTAATTAATGGAGCCTATTTATCATTTCCTTCGACGATATTAAAAGTAATTTAGTCCTTCCGCTATACCAACTTTAATTTACGGTAAGCTAAGCATCATTTGTTGCACGACCGAGTCAGAAGGAGCATGGGTCTATTCCCGGTTTGACGTCACAAACCGATTTGCATCGCGGCAGGTCTTTGTAAACATGTATGCAAAGCAATTTGTGACGTGAAACCGTAAATGGACCCATGCCCCTTCTGACTCGGTCGTGCAACAAATGATCCTTAGTTTATTTAAAGTTTCAAAGGCTATAAGAACTCAACATTTGGTTTAGAAAGGCGCTAAAAGGCAAAGTGCGCTTCAAACAGGTAGAAAGATTTATTTTAGTGAAAAAAAAAATGGGTTGACATGCGCTTTAAATGCTCGTAGTCAAACGCAACACATACATGCGGACCGCCGTGGAAACTTCGTTACTTTATATATGGCGTAAATAGATGTGTACATCAACTGAAATTGGTATGATAGTAAGAGAAATAAAACCATAAGTCTTAAGGGAAGTCGTCGAGCGAGTTAACCCACGGACGTACAAGCAAACTTATACCCCTACTCGTGCTACTGGGTGGGGGGAGTGGTTGTACCCCTTTTAATCTTTAATAGATAGCCTGTCATTTGCTCAATAAAATGATTCTAATATTATTAGATACATATGCAGATAGCGCTGTTTTGGACCAGTGACGTCATTCAATATGGCGGACTTTTTTTAGATTTTCCACTATAAATTCTTTTTTCCCCGAAAATTTAAACTTTCACTCAGAAAATACACTTTTCGACAGCTTTGCATGCAAAAGATACTTTGTGTTATGTATAAAAATTGCTTTTAGGCGTTGCGTGACTGTCTGGAACATTCTTGCATGTCTAGAATATTCTCGAATATTAACTCCGCTTATTTTTACATCACGTCAGCATGAATCTGCAGTTTTCGTCAATGTTGTAATGCTACTAATTTTAGCCTATTTAAGAAGCTTCTAGAATTATATGTAAAAGGTATATTAGCCGCCGAGCGAGTCTATCTTTTGGTCGAGGGTCGAGGGTCGAGGGTTCTATGTCGAGGGTCGAGGGTTCCATGTCGAGGTTCGAGGATTACAAATTTTCCAAAATATTTTTTATTAAAAAAAAAAAAAGAAAAATAAAAGAAATTGGAAAAAGAGAAATTAAATTAAAAGAGAATTGAAGAAAAACTAAGTGTTTCCAAAAAGCGAGTTGCACGTGGACATTAGATCTTTTTGTAAGTGGACAGCCTAGGGGGTGGGGGATGAAATAGTGAATAGCCCGTGCCGTGCCCCATGTAATCCCAATTTGGCTTTAGAAACGTCACTGATTTCATGTGTTTCACAAGATTTCATTTGTGCCGGAAATTTCATGCCGTTTAGACTTTTTTCTTTTAAGCCAAAGTCTGATGTGCAAAGTTAGGGACGCAAATATCTTAGTCGGCTACAAAACTGATCACTCATTAATAGACCTCCGAGTCGCCTTTCATTCTAACTCTAGAGGCCCGGGTTTTTGGAAACTTAACACTTCTTTCCTATCTGAAATAGATTATGTTAATCAAATCCGAGCTGTCATCAAGGAAACACATGACGAATATCGAAATGATGACACTGTTAACGATGCTTTGCTGTAGGAGATGTTAAAACTTAAAGTAAGAGAACAATCACTGAAATATGCGGCGGCCAAAAAAGCAAAACTGTCTCGGCGCGACGAAGAACTTGAGAAAGAAATTAATTCTTTGCAAAACCAAATTGACAGAACCTTCATGCAGCCAAACGACATGGCAGAAGCTTCTGGCGCCCTTGAGGCTAAGAAGAGAGAACTGGGAAAGATTATTGAATACCGGACAAAAGGTTCAATTCTAAGGGCTCGATGCAGATGGTACAACGAAGGTGAAAAAAATACCAAATACTTTTTAAATTTAGAGAAACGACATTATGTGCAAGGTGCTATCACTCAACTGAAAGTAGATAGTGATAAGTTTATTACAACGGATCGTGAAATCTTAAACCACTGTGAAGCCTTTTATCGCAGCCTTTACACTTCCAAAATCGTCTCCCCTAACGAAGAAGGTGATACGTTTTTTTGTGATACCCCAGCGAAAAAGAGACTAAACGAGGCGGCTCAAAATAGCTGTGAAGGCCCTCTGCCAAAGAATGAATGTCTGAATGCACTTAAAGATATGGACTGCAATAAGACACCGGGCTCCGATGGACTGCCTGCCGAATTCTATAAAGTTTTTTGGAACGACATCGCCGACTATTTTCTTAAGTCAATCAATTATGCCTATCACACAGGACACCTGTCGGTTACTCAAAGGCGAGGGATCATCAAACTTATTCCAAAAAAGGACACCGAACCCTATTTTGTTAAAAACTGGCACCCAATATCTCTTTTGAACTGTGATTATAAAATAGCTACCAAGGTTATCGCAAACCGCCTCAAACTAGTTCTCCCGAAAGTTATAGATAGTGATCAAACTGGTTTCTTAAAAGGAATATTCATAGGAGAGACTATTCGACTGATTGATAGTGTCATTAACTTTACTGCTGCTAAAAAACGTTCCTGGGCTCCTACTTTTCCTTGATTTTGAAAAAGCCTTCGATACCGTTGAATGGTCTTTCATACAAAAAGCCCTTCGGCATTGTAACTTTGGACCATCAATAGTACACTGGACCAAGCTTTTGTATAATTATGATATTGAAAGCTGCATTTTGAACAATGGTTGGTCTAGTGATTTTTTTGGCCTCGAAAGAGGGGTTAGACAAGGCTGCCCACTTTCCCCATACCTGTTCATTCTCTGTGCTGAGGTTTTAGCGGATGCTTTGCGAAGAAACGATAACATTAGGGGTATTACAGTAAATGGACAGGAAATAAAAATAAGCCAATACGCAGACGACACAACCCTTATTCTTGATGGGTCTAGGACGTCCTTCACAAACGCTGTCCAGGCTTTAGAACTTTTTAGTGTAAGCTCTGGCCTTCGCCTAAACCATAAAAAAAAAAAACAGAAGTGCTCTGGATTGGCGCAAATAAGGATAGTGAGGAGAAATTTTGTCCTGACAAAAATTTTAGGTGGATAAGAGATAAAGTTAAAACACTAGGCGTTTGGCTATCTACTGACGCTGCGATAATAGTGAAAGCCAACTATGAAGAAAAATTAGCAGACCTCAGGGCAACCCTGAGCTGTTGGGAATTTCGTCGTTTAACCTTGCTTGGAAAAATTACTGTGTTGAAAAGTCTGATCATCTCTAAACTTACTTACATATTGTCACCTTGACCAACAAACCATTGCGCCATCGAGGAAATTAACAGTCTGCTGTTTAACTTTCTATGGAATGGCAAAGGAGACAAAATTAAGCGCGATGTAATGATCAGTTAGTACGAACATGGCGGACTAAAGATGATTGATGTTAGGCTCTTCACCAAGGCACTAAAAGCAAGCTGGGTAAAGAAGTACCTTGATTCAGAAAACCTTGCTAAATGGAAATTATTTGTAGATTCGCAACTTCAGATTTTCGGTGGTGATATGTTCTTTAAAGCTAATCTGCATAAAAAAGATTTAGAGCTATTTTTTAGGCTATCGGACCCTTTCTTGCAAGAGATAATGCAGGTATGGTCGGAAATCAGCTATGTGGGTAGCATTTCTTCCAACAAGCACCTTCTTTCACAGAGCCTTTGGCTTAACTCTCTTATTCGTGTCGGGAATAAACCAATATATTACAAAACTTGGTACTTGCAGGGAATACTCAAAGTTAATGATCTAATGGAAAATGGAACCAGGTTTTTGTCTTTTACAGAATTTAAACGCCGTTACAATATCAAGCCAAGTTTTCTCTCTTTCTATGGCCTAATATCAGCGATTAAGCTATTACGCAAAACTGTTCAAGAACATTTCCGTCATGACAATGATGTTGATAGCAGTGGCGTTTTTTTGCAAAACTTTCTGAAGGCAAATAAACCAAACAGATTTATTTATAAAACGCTTGTAGAAAGAAAAAGGAAGAATCCCATAAACATCCAGAAGAAATGGTGCGCTGACTGCTCGATTGAAGTGAACAATTCGATTGCATGGCCAGAAATTCATTTCATTTTTGCACGCGGCACCGCTGACCGAGACGCAGGCTCTAGGGATGAGATAACACAGCTTCGATCGTTTTGTATGAAAAAGTTGAACGATAAAGACGAGGTATGGATTACAAAAAAATAAATTAAATAATACCTCAACAGTTTATATTCTTAGTCATGTGTACAAGTCATTCATAAGTCATATTTATTTATATTTCGCGGCAATTTTACCTTGTTTGTTTATTTCACCAATAATGGGTTTTCTTATATAATCACTATGGTGGCCATACAATAGGACCAATCATTAGTCCTGTACTAAAGCAATAAACTAGTACTTAGGCCTACACCAAGTTATTAGAGCAAGATGGCGGCGAAAAATGAACAAAGATGTTGTGAAGTGAAGACAGTATTTTAACACGCAGGGATCCTCGAATGATTGAAGTCGTCACGCTACCGTGTGTTTGCATTACGAGCCGAACTTTTACCTTTGTTTGGATGAGATGGAAGGACGAGGATGTATTTTGAGAGGACGAAAACACTGAAATGTGAAAGAGACGAATGCCTTCTTGAAGTTTCGGACCGAACAAATGCGAATTTGTCAATTGTGTTGTCGTCATGAACCAAAGAAAAGTGGCATTTTGGAGCGCGATGGTCGACTTTATAGACATTTGTATGGAAGACGAAGGTAAAATATATTGTTTTGTACTTTTTTGCTGGGAAGTGCGAAACTTAAATCTGCGAATTCAATTTTGCCGAAACTAATATCTAAACACATTACACTTTCAATATGAGATCGAACAAATTGTCTATCTTTGTTGCAGCTCGTGCTATTTATTGTAGAAGTTGTGCCTTCTCACATATCTCTGTAAAATTCTGTTTGTGTTCGTAGTTTTTTTCTAAGTGTCAATAGCTACTGCGCGTGCGTGAAATTTAATTCTGGCCATGTGATTGGGCAGCTGTTTATCAGTCACCTTTTCAGTGTACTAAAATAACTAAACTACGCACTTTTCAATTTAAGCTGCTGCACAGGAGATTGGCGACCAATGACTTTCTTCAGCGAATCAATTTGTCCAACACTAATCTGTGTAGTTTTTGCCAATGCAAAGTTGAGACATTGATTCACCTTTTCTGGAGCTGCACCATCATATCCCGTTTTTGGCAGAGTTTTAAGGAATGGTTGCTGAAATTTGAAACCCCGCAATGCTCACTCGAATTAACGCCATCCTTGGTAATAGGTTTGAAGCCTCACCTATTTAATCATAAACATCATCCGTTTTTATTTTTGATAGCAAGAATGTACATCTGGACTTGCAAAACACGCTTCTCTCTCCCAAGGATAGAAGACTTCCCCCTTTTCCTCTCATATTATAACCTCTAAACGAATCTCTTTGTCTTATCGCTTGATGCGGGCTGGAGCCGTGGGCGTGCTATTTGAAGATCGTATGCTTGAGTGGATGTGCGTGTGTGTGTGCGTACGAGTGCGTCAAGTGTGCGTGTGTAAGTTTTTTAATTATATCTAAGTATATATGTTATTTCTTGATTTATGTATTTATTTTTGTAAATTGATGTATGTAATAATCAAAGACGATTCTCTCTCTCAAAAAAAAAAAAAATTTCATTTGTGCATAAAACCGGGGATACTTCCCTATGGGGCCTATACGGATAAGAAATGGCTTTTGATTCCGATGTCCCGAAACGGGTATATAACTTCAAGCGCACCTGTACTTATCAGGATCTTTGGCAGGTTAGGGATTTGTTGGCTTTCAGTTAACGTTCTTCCTACAATCTTAAAAAAGAGCGCGTTGGTATTTACTGTTATTTTTTTGTTCGAAACAGGGTAAGGGTTTCAAACTTGCAGTAGTACCCCTATACCCAAACATCGGTCAGTTACACCCGGGGCACTACATAGCTTGTTTTATAACATAGGGTGACTGTCAAGGAAAATATTTTGTTCTCTTAACATGTCCAAGTTCCACACGATAAAATGTCTTGGCCAGAATAGTCCGCTTTTATTCAATATTTTGTATTTTTCTGAAAGAAAATGTCTACAAGCCACGCTGCCCAGTAGGCACCATCAGTTCCATTTCTCATGATATTTTCGCAAAATGCCCTGAGCCAGTTTAATAACGATGACTGCTTTGACTTGCCATTTCGCAACAAGTGATTGGCTGCGGCAACAATAGAATACCTGGTTTCGATTTCCGGTACGGTGATCAACTTCTTTGAAACAACGTAAAATCGATATTTGCCGGCGCTTTTCTCGTAAGATTGCAAATTGCGATTTGTTTCGATTCTTTGTGAAAGACTATGGATTCCCCTAAATCGTTCGTTGATGTGGTAAGAGGGAAAAAATCAAACGGTTGGTGGAGGAGGTACCAGGCAGAGGACGAGGAGGAGGCGATGTTAATTGCCATTGAAAAATCACGGGAAATTGTAAAGGTAATTGTCGTCTCGTTACTGTTTGCTCGTTATTTCAGAGCAAATCCACAGTAAGCCAATCTGTCGTGTTAGTAATGGTTTAAAAACCACAGTGACTGTGTACTGTACCGACAACACTGTCACCAGTATTACGCAGCGCGTATACAGAAAAGGAGGATAGGCCTGTCGGCGTTAGGGTAGGTCCTGTTGAGTGCTTACATACTATAATCAATTTGCGGTTTAATTCATTGGGATGCTTTTAGTTTAGACGTCACCGTGGGTTTCTTATCCTTGGAGATTGTTTTCAATCAATAACGGTTGTTATCATTGTCAAGATCTTACTTAAGTGACGAATCTTGAGGGTAGAAGCGGTTCACGAGAAAAAGTGAGATTTGCGTAGATGTCCGGATCTCGTACGAGAACGTTTTTTGAGTTGCAATGGTGATGTGATTTTTTAAACATTGTCGTGTTGTCAGCGCGCGGTTATAATCGCATGTGTAACCACCCGCGAGCAAGTGATGCAATGGCGACAGCTACAAATATCGTATACAACAAACCGCAAGAAATTTAATGAGTTGAATTTTTCGCGACAAAATCACGGAATTTGTCACTCCTATAGCCACCCCCGCGTGCCGGCTACGCGACAATTAAAAAAAAACCGCATCACCATCGCAAAACAAATCCTTGCTCGTGTAGCCACGTCTTTATTTTTTGCGGACGACAAAAATCAAATTTGTCTTGCTCGTAATTTTTTTGTTTCATAGTTATACGAACGTTTGTTTACAAATTCGTTTCAACTGAGAAAAGTTTTAATCAGCTCGCGCGAACCCGAACGATGTCACTTACATACCTGTCTTGTGCTATTGTCATGGAGAAGTTCGTGTGATTTGTAATGATTTCGTATCTACTCGTGCGGAAAATGGCGTCATTTCCGTTCCTTGTAATCTCACATCTCACAAGACCTACAGGGGGCTTCCACGTGACGTCAAAAAGAACTAAAATTCAAAAGTAAACAGACTTTTCACTTTTATCTTAATAACGCAAAAGAAATTTTAGAAATGTATCTGCTTACATGTTTTCAGCTCGGTACCTTGCTCTGTTTTGAAAATATAGCAGTTTGAATTTAAAAAAAAAACACGAAAATTTGGTTTATCAACGGAGTTGATAATGTAAATTGACCACCGTACAGAGATTCGATTAGCTACGGTGGTCAATTTACATTATCAACTCCGTTGATAAACCAAATTTTCGTGTTTAACTCCCCCACCGACGCAGCACCACAGTTTCTTTAGAAACTAATCCCCTTTATTCAGTTTGAATTTACCTCACATCGTCTATGCCAAGTGGAAGCTCATCAATTTCGCCCTATGGAGCACCACAACAAGGAGCGGCATTGCATCAAATAGCACCAGTAGCTCCACAACATCAACTTGGTACTAACAGCACATGGCATTCAGGCATGTCACCTCACAAATACGAGGTGGTGGTCCTGAAGCCATGCGTAAAGAACTGTTACGGGTGTGGAAGTCCGTTCGCGGATAAGTACAGGAGCTCTCCTTACAACCTAGTTGTGAAGCACGTAGACAGGAGAGTTACGGGAAAGAACGATCACACAGGGCAGTTACTCTACAGCATAAATTTCTCGAACACGTATTACCACTTATTGAAAAGCCACATCCAACGAAAAAATCCCGAGTTCTCAGGTTTTGTTTACATTAAGACAGACCTATACCTTTCGGGTTTGGACGAGGGACAGCGTGCCTTGCTACAATCTTGTGATTTGCAGTTACTGGTTCAGTAGAACTACCCAATGACTTTTTTCACTCGAAAGTAGTTAATCATATAACAATCCTTGCTTTTTTCTCTTTGTTTATGTTCTTATGTATTTAATCATATTTATTTTAACCCTTTCAACCCAAAGAGTAATCAGCATTGAATTTCTCCTTATAATATCAATGCTTTAGAAAACAGACAGGATCACACAAGATGAATTTGCTTCTTAAATGGGAAATATATATCGCCATCAAACGCGAATTTAACTTTGATCTTAGTGTTTAAAGGGTTAAAGCGTACTTGTTTTTGTAAAACACCTTAGATCAAAATTTTTCGTGCTAAGTTTCGCACAGGTAAAACGTCATAAATTGAACTGCGACAGTGAGTACCGGTCTATCATTAGTATTACATTTTTTTTGAGAAACACAACTGAATACACTCTTTTTTTTTATTTTTTTTTTTTGTAAGAATATTGTTTTTTCGGCCCAGGATGAATATTCCCATTTTTCGGTCGATTTTAGGCTGTAAATATTCTTGTAATATTCTTAATTATAGCTTATGACATTTCCGTTTAAGGACGTATTGGGTTATCCCAGTACAAGTTAAGTGTTTGCTATTTTGTACTGCACAAATACATCATTGAACATTTGGCTATTGCTAGCTAGTTTAAGTAAAAAGTTAAGTAAAAACATATCATTATGTGGTATTTACGATTTTCAATGCACGAAGTTATATTCTTTTCACAAATTCAGCCTCAGATTTATTCTTAAAATATTCTTAAAATCTCGCAAAATTTCAGCCTCGATAGTGAAAGTGAAAGTGAAAATGACAAATTCTATATATATTTTTTAAATACCTGTTTTTATTTAAGTTATAGCTATCTTTTATCGCGTCAGGTGAGTCGCTGCTTAAAAATATACTTGCATTTTCTCAGCCTACTGAGCTTAGGCTTGGCAGCATAACATTAAATTTAATATAAAAAAAGAAACGTTTACACTCTTTTTTTTTTATAAGAATATATTTTATAAAAATATCGAGGCTGAAATTTTGCGAGATTTTAAGAATATTTTAAGAATAAATCTGAGGCTCAAATTGGAAAAGAATATAATTTCGTGCATTGAAAATCGTAAATATTTACAGCCTAAAATCGACCGAAAAATGGGATTATTCATTCTGGGCCGAAAAAACAATATTCTTACAAAAAAAAAAAAAAAAAAAGAGTGTATTCAGTTTTGTTACTCAAAAAAAAAATGCATTACTAATGATAGACCGGTACTCACTGTCGCAGTTCAATTTATGACGTTTTACCTGTGCGAAACTTAGCACGAAAAATTTTGATCTCAGGTGTTTTACAAAAAAAAAGTACGCTTTAACCCTTTAAACCCTAAGATCAAATTTAAATTCGCGTTTGATGGCGATATATATTTCCCATTTAAGAAGCAAATTCATCTTGTGTGATCCTGTCTGTTTTCTAAAGCATTGATATTATAAGGAGAAATTCAATGCTGATTACTCTTTGGGTTGAAAGGGTTAAAATAAATATGATTAAATACATAAGAACATAAACAAAGAGAAAAAAGCAAGGATTGTTATATGATTAACTACTTTCGAGTGAAAAAAGTCATTGGGTAGTTCTACTGAACCAGTAACTGCAAATCACAAGATTGTAGCAAGGCACGCTGTCCCTCGTCCAAACCCGAAAGGTATAGGTCTGTCTTAATGTAAACAAAACCTGAGAACTCGGGATTTTTTCGTTGGATGTGGCTTTTCAATAAGTGGTAATACGTGTTCGAGAAATTTATGCTGTAGAGTAACTGCCCTGTGTGATCGTTCTTTCCCGTAACTCTCCTGTCTACGTGCTTCACAACTAGGTTGTAAGGAGAGCTCCTGTACTTATCCGCGAACGGACTTCCACACCCGTAACAGTTCTTTACGCATGGCTTCAGGACCACCACCTCGTATTTGTGAGGTGACATGCCTGAATGCCATGTGCTGTTAGTACCAAGTTGATGTTGTGGAGCTACTGGTGCTGTTTGATGCAATGCCGCTCCTTGTTTTGGTGCTCCATAGGGCGAAATTGATGAGCTTCCACTTGGCATAGACGATGTGAGGTAAATTCAAACTGAATAAAGGGGATTAGTTTCTAAAGAAACTGTGGTGCTGCGTCGGTGGGGGAGTTAAACACGAAAATTTGGTTTATCAACGGAGTTGATAATGTAAATTGACCACCGTAGCTAATCGAATCCCTGTACGGTGGTCAATTTACATTATCAACTCCGTTGATAAACCAAATTTTCGTTTTTTTTTTTATTTTTTTATTCAAACTGCTCTATTTTCAAAACAGAGCAAGGTACCGAGCTGAAAACATGTAAGCAGATACATTTCTAAAATTTCTTTTGCGTAATTAAGATAAAAGTGAAAAGTCTGTTTACTTTTGAATTTTAGTTCTTTTTGACGTCACGTGAAAGCCCCCTGTAGGTCTTGTGAGATGTGAGATTACAAGGAACGGAAATGACGCCATTTTCCGCACGAGTAGATACGAAATCATTACAAATCACACGAACTTCTCCATGACAATAGCACAAGACAGGTATGTAAGTGACATCTTTCGGGTTCGCGCAAGCGGGTTTGCCTTTTGGTCGAGGGTCGAGGGTAGCTAGTCGAGGGTCGAGGGTAATTAGTCGAGGGTCGAAAAATTCTGAACGTCGTCAAATCAAAATTTCATATGTGTTTACATGAGTTTCCGGTGCCTGTTTTCGCCGCGTACTTGTCGTATTTGTGTTTGTGATCGAGTCTTGTGTTGTCAATAACGTTTACATATTTCCCACGGACTGTAAAACAATACGAAAAAAAGAAATACAAGTTAAATAGCGGTCAAAGCGGAAAAACCAACAACAAATTACGAGAGACACCCATTAAGCAACAAACAAAAGGCATTTGTGAGTTAAAAGATATTATTTGCCGTCTTCATTTCTCGGAGCTTTTGGTTGATCTAAGACCTGAACACAGCGCGGGAAAATAAGTTTAATTTTTTTTGCTGTTGGTCGTAAGAAAACAGCTAAGATCTTTAAAAAGAAATTTAGAGCTATCACCCCCAAATGAATTGAAGCAGCTTTTTATGATTCTGCGTAATGCTTGTGCGTTTAACCATAGGGGAACAATTATTGTTGTTTTAATTATGCGAAATGTTGTAATCACCGTCGCTTCGTCGGCACTTGCACAACAAAACCAGATTGATTTATGACGTCCAAATAAATGTAAAGTTAACATATTTGCGCTAAAGAAAATTTACCGGGTTCTTTTCCTGTAGCAAGCGCTGTAAATCGCGTCCTTTTTCTTATTGATTTTTTTTTTTTACATCATTTTAGGGCAGGATACAAATTTTTTAGAACTTCCCCGTTCACATTTTAATTACGAGAGTAAAGTCGGTCGCTCAATAAAGACGTTTAATTGCGAAGGGTAGTTTGGATGGGGAAAATACATATTTTGAAATAATAAAAAATCAACACCCAGTAAGCTTTACCAAAGCGGGATAGGCGGAGTTAATAGGCATCTTTCATCGGGGTATTAGAGAGGGAGGCTTAATAGGGGGGGGGGGGGGGGTGCTTATTTCAAATCTCAAACACGCCATTTTCGTCTTAAAATAGTTTTTGTACGAAACTCAAACAACTGCAGTGAAACTTTAGATTTAATACAGATCAGCAAACAGTACATTATGTGTTTCAGTGCATATTTATTTAAAAACAAACCAACTGGGAAGCATGAAGTGGATTTCGTAAGAGGGAATAGGAGGGACTTATTACAAAATCTCATCTCCCAAAGGGGGCAGGAAGTTTGTTAGAGAGAAGGGGAGGGCTTATTACAAAAACCGACTTCCAAACGAGGGGCTATTAGAGAGAAGGGGGGGGGGGGGGGGGGGTTTACAGAGACGGGGGCTTAATAGAGCTTTTACGGTAAGAACCTTTTTTATAAGAACGTTCAGGCTGAAACTAACCAAAATTTTCAGAACATACTAAACACATGCCCAGCCTGAGTGTCAGGTAAGAACGTCTTTATGTCTTTTGCGAGTAGTATAAATAAGGGTAAAAGAAATGTAAAACCGTGACTGTAGTCTAGCAGGACAATTTTGTTCTTGCATGATACACTGAAGAACAACTCAGTTTGTAGTTGAACTAAGTCTTTTTGTACCACATCACAACGAACAATGCACTTTGATAGGTTCCACATTGATTTATTGAAATACCATACCACACTTTTAAATCACAAATGCCTTTTTTTTGTTGCTTAAGGGGTGTCTCTCGTAATTTGTAGTTGGTTTTTCCGCTTTGACCGCTATTTAACTTGTATTTCTTTTTTTCGTTTTGTTTTACAGTCCGTGGGAAATATCGGTAGACGTTATTGACAACACAGGACTCGATCACGAACACAAATATGACAAGTACGCGACGAAAACAGGCACCGAAAACTCATGTAAACACAAGCCTATATGAAATTTTGATTTGACGACGTTCAGAAATAATTTTCCAATAATTTTGAAGAATTTTTCGACCCTTGAATAGTTACCCTCGACTCTCGACCCTCGACCCTCGACCCTCGACCAAATGGCAAACTCGCGCAAGCTGATTAAAACTTTTCTCAGTTGAAACGAATTTGTAGACAAACGTGCGTATAACTATGTAACAAAAAAAATCCGAGCAAGACAAATTTGATTTTTGTCGTCCGCAAAAAATAAGGACGTGGCTACACGAGCGAGGATTTGCTTTGCAATGGTGATGCTGTTTTTTTTTTTAATTGTCGCGTAGCCGGCACGCGGGGGTGGCTATAGGAGTGACAAATTCCGTGATTTTGTCGCGAAAAATTCAACTCATTAAATTTCTTGCGGTTTGTTGTATACGATATTTGTAGCTGTCGCCATTGCATCACTTGCTCGCGGGTGGTTACACATGCGATTATAACCGCGCGCTGACAACACGACAATGTTAAAAAAAAATCACATCACCATTGCAACTCAAAAAACGTTCTCGTACGAGATCCGGACATCTACGCAAATCTCACTTTTTCTCGTGAACCGCTTCTACCCTCAAGATTCGTCACTTAAGTAAGATCTTGACAATGATAACAACCGTTATTGATTGAAAACAATCTCCAAGGATAAGAAACCCACGGTGACGTCTAAACTAAAAGCATCCCAATGAATTAAACCGCAAATTGATTATAGTATGTAAGCACTCAACAGGACCTACCCTAACGCCAACAGGCCTATCCTCCTTTTCTGTATACGCGCTGCGTAATACTGGTGACAGTGTTGTCGATACAGTACACAGTCACTGTGTTTTTTAAACCATTATTAACACGACAGATTGGCTTACTGTGGATTTGCTCTGAAATAACGAGCAAACAGTAACGAGACGACAATTACCTTTACAATTTCCCGTGATTGTTCAATGGCAATTAACATCGCCTCCTCCTCGTCCTCTGCCTGGTACCTCCTCCACCAACTGTTTAATTTTTTCCCTCTTACCACATCAGCGAACGATTTAGGGGAATCCATAGTCTTTCACAAAGAATCGAAACAAATCGCAATTTGCAATCTTACGAGAAAAGCGCCGGCAAATATCGATTTTACGTTGTTTCAAAGAAGTTGATCACCGTACCGGAAATCGAAACCAGGTATTCTATTTTTGCCGCAGCCAATCACTTGTTGCGTACTGGCAAGTCAAAGCAGTCATCGTTATTAAACTGGCTCAGGGCATTTTGCGAAAATATCATGAGAAATGGAACTGATGGTGCCTACTAGGCAGCGTGGCTTGTAGACATTTTCTTTCAGAAAAATACAAAATATTGAATAAAAGCGGACTATTCTGGCCAAGACATTTTATCGTGTGGAACTTGGACATGTTAAGAGAGCAAAAGATTTTCCTTGACAGTCACCCTATGTTATAAAACAAGCTATGTAGTGCCCCGGGTGTAACTGACCGATGTTTGGGTATAGGGGTACTACTGCAAGTTTGAAACCCTTACCCTGTTTCGAACAAAAAAGTAACAGTAAATACCAACGCGCTCTTTTTTAAGATTGTAGGAAGAACGTTAACTGAAAGCGAACAAACCCCTAACCTGCCAAAGATCCTGATAAGTACAGGTGCGCTTGAACTTATATACCCGTTTCGGGACATCGGAATCAAAAGCCATACCTTATCCGTATAGGCCCTATAGGGAAGTATCCCCCGGTCTTAAGCACAAATGAAATCTTGTGAAACACATGAAATCAGCGACGTTTCTAAAGCCAAATTGGGATTACATGGGGCACGGCACGGGCTATTCACTATTTCATCCCCCACCCCCTAGGCTGTCCACTTACAAAAAGATCTAATGTCTACGTGCAACTCGCTTTTTGGAAACACTTAGATTTTTCTTCAATTCTCTTTTAATTTAATTTCTCTTTTTCCAATTTATTTTCTTTTCTTTTTTTTTTTTTTAATAAAAAATATTTTGGAAAATTTGTAACCCTCGAACCTCGACATGAAACCCTCGACCCTCGACATAGAACCCTCGACCCTCGACCAAAAGATAGACTCTTTGTACATTGCTTCGGCAACGTGAACGAGAAGGCTTTGCAGTTTATCGATGACAGAAGCAAGTGACAGGAAGCGAAGAGAAGGAATCTCACTGGTTGCGCTTAATTGGCTTGAAAGACGACATGAAATATAGACTTAGAAATCACTCGGCCGTGAGAGGTCAAACTCTTTGTCTGTAGTCTCTAATTTTCGGCGCTCCCCTGGCGTCGCGCCTCCTCGCAACTTCGCGCGCGCGCGGGTGTTTCTCCCTCCGCAAAATCCATCGCCGAAATTAGAGACTACTCACAGTCTATTACATTAGGGGCAGTAACAATGACCTCTAGACCACTGAGGTTCAACATAGCTAATGAGGTAAAAATAGGTTATTTCTTGCAAAAAAAAAAATAATAAAACTAAGCACACTTGTTTTCGCTTCGATGAATATTTCTGCTAAGTGTTTGAAAAGGAAACGCTTATCAAACGATGTTAATGAAAATGTGTGGAGAAAAAAATAATCTGTTTACAAATACTTCAGTTGAAACATAAAAAAGAGAGTAAGTTTTCTGCGATCAGTTTCCGGCAAGTCACGCAAGTAAAAACTAAAATCGCTTATCATTCAAAACTTTATGTCCAGAAATTGAGATATTGTGGAAATACAGTAAATAAACTACCTGTTAAAGTCTCAAGGGTGTATGATATCCCGTACTTGAGTTATTCAACAAAATGCACCACTCAAAACTAGATTAGTATGGAGCCGCCACGGGGAAACACGGCAGTCTAATTCAAAACATATGGAGTTCAGTTTGGTCATGTTAAAAGTATTCCTCTCGCTGTTGAACTTGCAAACATTCGTATAGATACTTCTCTCAACATATAAGTCGTTCAGACTTCAAAGACATACAGTGAATCGACGTTTTCCGATACGTGATAACAGGCACTATTCTTGCTGTTGTGAGTTATTCATAGCTCGCCCTTGCTCAGAAGGACCGGAAGTGCCTTTTGCGGATGAAATACGACGACGAAAAATGAAGCCCATTTTCAACCTCGGGCTTTTTACTAGCCCGAGTAATAATCGAACCGGTCAAATATAACGTCAAAAACCATATGAAAAACAACTCCGAAATGCTTAATAGCTACCTAACTATAAAGCTAATATGTTAAAGTTTGGAGTGAAATCTTTGAACAGGCATAAAAACTGATGGTCCACATGCTCAAAGTCTTTTGCGTGCCAAACAGACAAGGGATTTCCAAGGACAAAGTCCTTTTCTTAGTGATGATTTAAATCAGTTTACAACATTACTGCAAATAAAAGCATGAATACTCTAGATCTGCTTTCCATTGATCTCCAAACTGCGAACATTAAAATAGTAAATAATTTCAGCTCTCATCATTCTGGGGTTAATAACTCCATTGTCACCACGACAACTTTCTCATTCTCCTTTTCAACAATTCTTTTATCCGCTGGTACGGCAATTTCAATAATAGTGCACTTTCTCTCCTGTTTATTTACAACTACAATGTTCGGTCTTCTGGCTTCAATAACATGAAGCTTTATTATTATTATTATTATTATTATTATTATTATTATTATCATCATCATCATGTTTCTCGCCGCTGTTCATGGTTTTTTCTTAATTAAGCTTCGATGGCTAAAGAAAAAAAAAGAATATTTGTGCATTATCCTAAAAGACACGGGTTTGTGAGTTAATTGTTTAGTGCCTTAAGATATCTTGTTTTCTTTAGTTTCACCAAAGGTAGTTATGCTGTGGTCTGGTTTTACGTTCCAAGTGGGAGTCAAACTTTGGTGTTCAGCCATTGGAATTCCTCCTATAAACATAACAATAATAAGGGACTCAGCAGTTGTGGCAAAAGGGACAAAATATGCAAGCATCCAAATAAGCGGGGACGGTATCTACAAATGCCGGGCAAGTAGCAAGAATGGACGTGACGAGAGAGAAATACTGATGATCGGTGGTGAGTGGATCAAGATTGTCTTTGGTCTTTTACTTCAACTTTTTAACATGTATATCTCTTTTTAGATTTATCAGACGCTTTTTCAATTTTTTTAAACAAATTATCCAATGAGTTTTCAATACTTTCCATCCCAAAAGATAAATTATATAAGCAATTAAAAGTCTAACTTTCAATTAACGTGTTTTGTTGCACATTGAAATACACCGAATGCAAATATGGCGGATCACTAGGTCGGCACCTGGGACGAGTCGCATGAAAGCGAGGCTAGCAAGGCTTCGCTTTTTTGTTTTGACATCCCCAGAAAGGGAGAGTCTTGCTTCGTCGTCGATTTGGTTTGTTTTGTTTCGCCCTCCCTATGCGTTTTTGTGTTCCTGAATGCCACCAGAAGGGAGTGAAATCTTCGACAGCAGAGAAAGTGTTTTTTTTTTTGTTGTTTTTGTTTTTGTTTTTTGTTTTTTTCAGTTTCCCCGTTCGCCTCTGAGGGGAAAACAGACCAAGGAAAGGAGTTCACGATCGCCGAAGGAACTGTTCAAGTGCAGCCTGGAAGATCTTAGAAAATGTGTAAGCGATCGCATTTACCTCCGAGTCTGACTGGTTGAATGAATGCTTGACTGACTGACTTGACTGGTTTCAACGACGGGGCAGTTGAAGTTGATTCGCTTGGCTATTACACCGTACTGTTTGTTCATGCGATTCCGAGCGAGTGGACGCGGACGTAAACCGCGTAAACAAAAACTTCTTCTATTGGGACAGAGGATGTCTTTCGAGAGGAGCTTTTCTTTACCTTGGGTACGGTACTGGCCATGCAAATCGTGTTGGAACACCACCAGACTCCACATAAGCTCGTCATTTAACCGATTTTTCTAAGATCTTCTATCCTGAAGCCATGATGTAGTGAACAAACTTTAGTTACCGCGGCGATCGTGAACTCCTTTTCTTCATCTCAACGAATTGGATTAATCCACTCCTTCCCTTAGAGGTGGAACTGTGGAAGATATTTATCCTTTCTCGAGGCATTTAGAAACACAGCAACTCGTAGGCACAGCAAAATAAAACAGACCAGATCTACAACGAAACAAGACTTTTCTGCAAAACAAAACATCAAAGCCTCACTAGCCTCGATTTCATGTAGCTCGTCCCGGCGCCGACCGGAGTGGTTCGCCATATTTGCATTCGGTGTATGAAAGGTGCTAAATAGCGCTCTCCGTGGTGCTGGTTTTAAATGCTGCAAAGAGATTTCTGGTTTGAAACGGAAGCATTGTAGATTGGATCCTACAGACAAATCTTCTAGCATTAAATGGCCTAGTGAACCGAGGAAGCTCCTTGAGAATTTTACACATATGATCTAAAACTGCTGCATGCAAGAAAAGAATTTCATAGAAAAATTGGATAGGATCAAAAAACTAATCAGTTGTGGTTTGATCCCTCAGGGAACAATAGATAGTTTCCACGTTACCTCATCGCCGCAATGCGGGTGGACGTAAATAATAGATTTCCCATAGACCAATTCGGCTAACTCAATGTTGTACCCAATTCAAATCTCCTGGGCTTAAGATTCTTTGTGTATTGTATTTGCATTATAATGTAGCATTCATATTTAAATGACATGGTAATGCCTGGAACAAAACGTTTTAATCCCAAAGGGTTTGAATTGGGTACAACATTGAATAATCCGAATGGGTCTATTAGCTCCTTTTGTTTGTCTACCAGTATTTGCTCCTTTCACCACTGTTACCTGTGTCTCCAGACATTGGCTGCAATCAATACATGGGAAAGCGACCCTGGTCTAATCGAAGCCGATACCAAAGTTGAATTTCATATTTTCTTTGATATTTTGTCTTTTAACAAACTGTAGTTTTTACACCAATGACAAGCTTCACAAAACTGGTTTTAAAACGAGCTACATGTGGTCCTTTTGCTACGCTCATTATATTCCGCCAGAAACATTGCATCATCTTCTCCGACAGGGTTCTTATTAAAAATTTTGGCGTGACTTAGAGTCATAGTAGTTGCGGCTTACCAAAGAAATCTTTCCTTGCAGCACATCGATGGAGTTTTTTTATGAAATGACTAAATTTTTCACACTTCTAAAGGTTTTTAGTTAATTAGTGTAATCACGAACAAAACTATTTAGAAAGAAAATTGTGGACGGTTAACTGAAATTACTGAATATTTTGTACGAGTCACGTCTTAAACCTTTTTACCTCCTTTTCGCAAGAAAACGTAACGGTAGAGAGTACTCAACACCATGGCAATCTTCTATTTTTGTTGCACTGTTTCAGGGGGACTTAGGCGAGTGCTAATACGGTCGCACGTTTTTGTATTAACACAGCTCAATACTTTTTCGCACATTTCTGAACAGCTATATCGTACGCTAGTGAATGAGTTATCCTATACGTTGTTCATGATTTGAAATGAGGACAGTTGTTCAAAAGAGCAGATACTCATTCAAGCGGATAAGTCGCTAACCAGCAGATAAAATGTATTGGAACTGAACTTTGCGACCGATAGGTTTTCTCCGCCAGATAGCGAGTTATCCGCTGGTCAGAGTTATCAGCTCTTTGAACAACTGGGGACGGGAGGACAGTTGTGACGTTTGTTCTAAGTACTCTCAGTAACTGACTAACTATCCCGGTCCCGCGGGTTATCCCTTGTTTACTACTGATCGATACAATATCTATTAGTGATCATCAGTTTCATTTCTGCAGTCAGGTAGCTTCTTTGTATGCTGCGTTTTAGGGGAAGACTCAGAGTAGATAGTAACCGTATTGTACTATGAAAACTGAAAACATCAACGAAAGAGAGGTTATTCCTCAATCGAGTCCTTCGCAGCAAGCACCTTCGCCCGACTTTTCATCTGAGTTTTTGTCTCATCACCGCGTTCGCTGCCATATTCTTTGCTTGTTGTTTTGACTTGCTTGTCCTCTGTGATTTTGCAAGGTTTCATGGGATTTGTATGCTGCGTTTTAGGGGAAGACTCAGAGTAGATATTAACCGTATTGTACTATCGTTGTTTGTGTAGAATGCAGTGTCGTGGTAAACAATTCGCTCTCAAGCCCTGGCTATCCATTTCGAGATTATCAGCCCAATAACCATTGCACGTACTGGGTTCCAGTCCCAGAGGGCAATTCATTGATGATTGACTTTGAACTTGACCTGGAAAATCACATCTCATGCAGGTAGTTATAACTAAGAGTAACTATAAAGTTAACATGAAATACGTTGTACAGATGTTGTTCATCTGGGGCCGGTTGTTAGACAGCCGATGAACCTTTATTCACGTTTGAAAAAGTATAGATCTCGCACACGTTGAAAATATCCTTTAAAGGTGCTTTTATGCGAAGAGTAAAAAAAGAATGCCTGAGTCAAAACTGATGAGGGGCAAAAATTTATTAATTCATTAGAAAGATCCCCGAAAAGGAGTTATTACGTTAGCATCAAATGTGCACCTGTTAAATCCTGCGTTACTGCTTACACGTGTTTTGAACAACTGGGTGCTGAACGTTTTCGAATCACAACTTATGTTTACTGGAAGACGTGACGTTAGTAACCAACGAATGAAACTTAAATCAATGCAAACAATAAAAAGAATGGTAAATAAACATTAACAAAAACTCACACACACCATACACAGATTTGAAAATACCAGTCAACATCTTTCGTATTGGATCCTTTAGGGATCTGAAGCGATGTATCATAACTTACCGGTAGCCTCGCAGTGGACCTAACATTCCTATCTCATATAGGAAATTAGAAAAGCACTATCAACAAATGGTATTCAAAAAGTACAATTATTGATAAAAGTCTGAAGATATGAATGATCATTGCAGCCGGTTATGAACACTACTTCAGTGGCCATCATGCACCACTCACGGGTATGTTACGAACCAACAAAATCAACCAGCTCAACAGTCCCAGTTGGCTCGTTAGCTCAGTTGGTAGAGCACTGCACCGATATTGCAGACGTCATGAGCTCAACTCCTGTACAAGCCAGAATTTTCTTTCAGGCTTTGTTTTTACTACTGCTTAAATAGTGTTCATAACTGCCAGCGATGATCATTCCAATCTGCATTCATCAATCCGCAGTTCAAATATATGATTTTCAAATATGCATTCTCACATGATAAAATTCTGTTCGGCAGGCTCACTATTGACAATAAATAGCCCGGCATAGCTTACCGATGAAATGTTGCCGTATTGTTTCCATTTAATTGTCTAGTTGATACTTTTATTGCTGCAATGGAGTGTTTTTATTCACGCGACTACCGGCCATATCGGTTTACTGAAATGCATTAAATAGAGTTCAATTCTTAGAGGTTTAGTTTGGGACACCAGCATGGTCATCGTTTCTTTGTTTGAAACACCAACATGGCCGCCGTGACGTCATGTGAAAACACTCTGTAGCGTTTGGTTTGTCGATCGGTTCTGTGTTCTGAACAGGCAGTACGGATAGTGCTCATTTCCAAGGTTCATCCCAGTGCAGTAAAAGGGTCTAATAAGGAAAAATGTGTTTTTGAATAAAAGGGTATATATACTTCGCCATCAGAAATCCTTCAGCAATTAGCGATTGACGGCCTTACACAACACCTCTCAATTATCCACTGACCCGCCTCTCATACCCTGATCTTGAGCTTCTCGTGAAGGAAATAATGTACCTTCTTCAGATAACAAAAGTGTCTAACTTGGTCTTGTTTATTCAAAGTAGTGTGGGCCCCTTCTAACGTACTTAACACCAATGTTTTCTTCACAGCAGTGATTATTTGAAGATTACTGATGAGAAGGGCCAGTCAGTAGGGGTGTACTGTGGTACAAAGACTGAGGAAACTGTTGAGGTTACTGGAGAGTATGCAGTAATAATATTCCACTCTAATTGGGATAGAGAAGGAAAAGGATTTCGGATGCTTTTCCGTATCAAGGACAGCGGATCAAGTTCAACAACAATAGGTAGGACAAATGACAGGTAGTAAATAAATCGATGTGGCTGTACTTTTCTTTTTGAAGCAAAAGCTTTTTCATAGAGGGATCCATAGAATTTGGAAGGAATTGTGATTGCTATAGTAATATCGCGGAAAACTTCAAACCTTCGGTGAGGGCAAAACAAAAACTAATTTTTCTTGCGCAAGCAGCCTTAGATAGCAGAATATCTGTTACCAATATACCTGCGAGTCCTGCATCTCCGATGAACAAAATGTCCCAAGAGGGTCATGATGACTTCCGGCTGAAAAGCTTTTCATAGAGCTAAAAAGCTTTTCATAGAGGGATCCATAAAATTTGCAATTAATTGTCGTTGCTATGATAATATCGCGGAAATTTTGCGGAAATATTGCTTCAAACCTTCGGTTTTCTTGTGCAAACAGTCTTAAATAAGTAAAATATTAGTTACCAATATTCTTGCGTGTCCTGTATCCCCGATTCATAAAATGTCCCAAGAGAGTCATAAATGACCTATAACTGAGTCCAACTGGTATATCCGTTTGGTCTACGTGTACCAGAAAATCTCTTCAATCTGTGCACTTCTCGTGAAAGACTCCTCCTCGTAACCGATGCACTTTGTTGTACTCGGTGGATTGAACAAGCTTTTTGCTCCTTTCAAAGCTCGTGATTCTCAAACACTGACTCAGCTGAGACAGTTTAAAAACCATATTTTGAAAAACTTATATCACACATGATCATCCACAAAGATCATGATGTTACGTTGATGTCGCACTAGGCTGAAATTCAAATATTATGGAGAATTCACTTTGTCGCGGTCATTCCAGATACTGCGGACTAATTTCAAAACACTAATTCACTGACATCTCCGATCATCTGGGATGGTCGAAGATAAATCGGAACTGAAAACTCACCCCACTTCAAGAGTACGGAAAACTACATCCTACCATCCTTCAATACTTCTAGACTTAATTATGCAGCGCAGAATCTTATGTTCTGGTTAGACTTTGGGTTGTTAGTCTTTTCATAAGCCGGCATGTCTCGGCAAAAGCATACAGAGTCTAGGAAATATAGTAAAACACTGCCTGAGTTGTACATGTAGCAAAAGACTTTTACCAGTGGAACTTGAAAGTCTAATGGAAGAACTTGGTCCTGGAATACTTGTTTAGTTACCTAGCCTATTCTGCCGAGCTTGCTTTGTTTCTTTGTTTGTTTTCTCAGTTTATTTTTGAGGGGGCATTTCGTGCAACCCACCCACATCATGCAGCTTTAAACCTACAATACGATTAAAGCTTTGAAAGTTAAACCCCGCAGGTATAAATCACATCCAAAACTGTCTTCCAGGAATTACGTCATCGCTTCCGTAACGCCGCCATGCGATCTGGCATTTCCGATTTTCCATAATCTGTCAATGAAACCTTATCAAATTGAAAGTCATATCAACAGTGGTATTGGACAAAAGCAAATGAATTATGTACAAATTCAAATATCACGAAAAAGAAACTTAATTATTTTGTTAAAAATAATAAAAACGCAAATTAAAAAAGGCAGTCAAAATCTGGTTGCCATGGAGACATCCTGATGTAAACAGTCAAATATAGCATAACACTGCTACTAAATGCGTTTTAGTTGAAGACGTTTAATTTGGTGCTGTCTCCTCAAATATCAAAAAAACAACAACAACAACAACAACAAATAGTAAAAATGCCCGAACTTGCTAGTCTGTTGAAATTAAGGGGTATGACGCATGGCATTTTATTTATTTGGGATTGCCTACAAGCGATTAATTAAAAGCACAATGTGTCAACTACAGTCGAACCTGCCTTTGCGACTTCCTTTTGTAAGCGACCACTTTTCCAAAATACCTAACTTTCCCAGTCAAATGACTGTTATTGGGACCTGTCGAAAGCGACCGCCTCTCCAAAGCGACCGCGACCACTTTTGCAGCTGAAGGTTTGAAATTTTTTATTGTTTTTAACCTCCCGCCAGCGACCAATTGTCACTTAATCCTGCTCTCCAGAGGCGCGAATATTGTTAGTCGTCCCATTTTCGCACTCTCGGCCTACACCAGAGGTGTAAATGTCACAAATTGGATATGTTTCTTGATATAGATGTCACGAGGATTTTATCAGCTATTTCATTAGGTTTATTCTTGGCATAAAGTTGTAGAGGAAATATTCTCAACTGGTTTGGCTCTGTTAGTTCCGTACATTTGTACACCTGTTTTAGCACTTTTCAATTACTTGAATTTCTGGAAAAGAATATTTTTTAATAAGTTAACTACTTTCGCATGCAAAACCAACTCAGCAAATCTTTTGTTTCAAATTCACCTGTCTTTGCTAATTAATGGAGCCTATTTATCATTTCCTTCGACGATATTAAAAGTAATTTAGTCCTTCCGCTATACCAACTTTAATTTACGGTAAGCTAAGCATCATTTGTTGCACGACCGAGTCAGAAGGAGCATGGGTCTATTCCCGGTTTGACGTCACAAACCGATTTGCATCGCGGCAGGTCTTTGTAAACATGTATGCAAAGCAATTTGTGACGTGAAACCGTAAATGGACCCATGCCCCTTCTGACTCGGTCGTGCAACAAATGATCCTTAGTTTATTTAAAGTTTCAAAGGCTATAAGAACTCAACATTTGGTTTAGAAAGGCGCTAAAAGGCAAAGTGCGCTTCAAACAGGTAGAAAGATTTATTTTAGTGAAAAAAAAAATGGGTTGACATGCGCTTTAAATGCTCGTAGTCAAACGCAACACATACATGCGGACCGCCGTGGAAACTTCGTTACTTTATATATGGCGTAAATAGATGTGTACATCAACTGAAATTGGTATGATAGTAAGAGAAATAAAACCATAAGTCTTAAGGGAAGTCGTCGAGCGAGTTAACCCACGGACGTACAAGCAAACTTATACCCCTACTCGTGCTACTGGGTGGGGGGAGTGGTTGTACCCCTTTTAATCTTTAATAGATAGCCTGTCATTTGCTCAATAAAATGATTCTAATATTATTAGATACATATGCAGATAGCGCTGTTTTGGACCAGTGACGTCATTCAATATGGCGGACTTTTTTTAGATTTTCCACTATAAATTCTTTTTTCCCCGAAAATTTAAACTTTCACTCAGAAAATACACTTTTCGACAGCTTTGCATGCAAAAGATACTTTGTGTTATGTATAAAAATTGCTTTTAGGCGTTGCGTGACTGTCTGGAACATTCTTGCATGTCTAGAATATTCTCGAATATTAACTCCGCTTATTTTTACATCACGTCAGCATGAATCTGCAGTTTTCGTCAATGTTGTAATGCTACTAATTTTAGCCTATTTAAGAAGCTTCTAGAATTATATGTAAAAGGTATATTAGCCGCCGAGCGAGTCTATCTTTTGGTCGAGGGTCGAGGGTCGAGGGTTCTATGTCGAGGGTCGAGGGTTCCATGTCGAGGTTCGAGGATTACAAATTTTCCAAAATATTTTTTATTAAAAAAAAAAAAAGAAAAATAAAAGAAATTGGAAAAAGAGAAATTAAATTAAAAGAGAATTGAAGAAAAACTAAGTGTTTCCAAAAAGCGAGTTGCACGTGGACATTAGATCTTTTTGTAAGTGGACAGCCTAGGGGGTGGGGGATGAAATAGTGAATAGCCCGTGCCGTGCCCCATGTAATCCCAATTTGGCTTTAGAAACGTCACTGATTTCATGTGTTTCACAAGATTTCATTTGTGCCGGAAATTTCATGCCGTTTAGACTTTTTTCTTTTAAGCCAAAGTCTGATGTGCAAAGTTAGGGACGCAAATATCTTAGTCGGCTACAAAACTGATCACTCATTAATAGACCTCCGAGTCGCCTTTCATTCTAACTCTAGAGGCCCGGGTTTTTGGAAACTTAACACTTCTTTCCTATCTGAAATAGATTATGTTAATCAAATCCGAGCTGTCATCAAGGAAACACATGACGAATATCGAAATGATGACACTGTTAACGATGCTTTGCTGTAGGAGATGTTAAAACTTAAAGTAAGAGAACAATCACTGAAATATGCGGCGGCCAAAAAAGCAAAACTGTCTCGGCGCGACGAAGAACTTGAGAAAGAAATTAATTCTTTGCAAAACCAAATTGACAGAACCTTCATGCAGCCAAACGACATGGCAGAAGCTTCTGGCGCCCTTGAGGCTAAGAAGAGAGAACTGGAAAAGATTATTGAATACCGGACAAAAGGTTCAATTCTAAGGGCTCGATGCAGATGGTACAACGAAGGTGAAAAAAATACCAAATACTTTTTAAATTTAGAGAAACGACATTATGTGCAAGGTGCTATCACTCAACTGAAAGTAGATAGTGATAAGTTTATTACAACGGATCGTGAAATCTTAAACCACTGTGAAGCCTTTTATCGCAGCCTTTACACTTCCAAAATCGTCTCCCCTAACGAAGAAGGTGATACGTTTTTTTGTGATACCCCAGCGAAAAAGAGACTAAACGAGGCGGCTCAAAATAGCTGTGAAGGCCCTCTGCCAAAGAATGAATGTCTGAATGCACTTAAAGATATGGACTGCAATAAGACACCGGGCTCCGATGGACTGCCTGCCGAATTCTATAAAGTTTTTTGGAACGACATCGCCGACTATTTTCTTAAGTCAATCAATTATGCCTATCACACAGGACACCTGTCGGTTACTCAAAGGCGAGGGATCATCAAACTTATTCCAAAAAAGGACACCGAACCCTATTTTGTTAAAAACTGGCACCCAATATCTCTTTTGAACTGTGATTATAAAATAGCTACCAAGGTTATCGCAAACCGCCTCAAACTAGTTCTCCCGAAAGTTATAGATAGTGATCAAACTGGTTTCTTAAAAGGAATATTCATAGGAGAGACTATTCGACTGATTGATAGTGTCATTAACTTTACTGCTGCTAAAAAACGTTCCTGGGCTCCTACTTTTCCTTGATTTTGAAAAAGCCTTCGATACCGTTGAATGGTCTTTCATACAAAAAGCCCTTCGGCATTGTAACTTTGGACCATCAATAGTACACTGGACCAAGCTTTTGTATAATTATGATATTGAAAGCTGCATTTTGAACAATGGTTGGTCTAGTGATTTTTTTGGCCTCGAAAGAGGGGTTAGACAAGGCTGCCCACTTTCCCCATACCTGTTCATTCTCTGTGCTGAGGTTTTAGCGGATGCTTTGCGAAGAAACGATAACATTAGGGGTATTACAGTAAATGGACAGGAAATAAAAATAAGCCAATACGCAGACGACACAACCCTTATTCTTGATGGGTCTAGGACGTCCTTCACAAACGCTGTCCAGGCTTTAGAACTTTTTAGTGTAAGCTCTGGCCTTCGCCTAAACCATAAAAAAAAAAAACAGAAGTGCTCTGGATTGGCGCAAATAAGGATAGTGAGGAGAAATTTTGTCCTGACAAAAATTTTAGGTGGATAAGAGATAAAGTTAAAACACTAGGCGTTTGGCTATCTACTGACGCTGCGATAATAGTGAAAGCCAACTATGAAGAAAAATTAGCAGACCTCAGGGCAACCCTGAGCTGTTGGGAATTTCGTCGTTTAACCTTGCTTGGAAAAATTACTGTGTTGAAAAGTCTGATCATCTCTAAACTTACTTACATATTGTCACCTTGACCAACAAACCATTGCGCCATCGAGGAAATTAACAGTCTGCTGTTTAACTTTCTATGGAATGGCAAAGGAGACAAAATTAAGCGCGATGTAATGATCAGTTAGTACGAACATGGCGGACTAAAGATGATTGATGTTAGGCTCTTCACCAAGGCACTAAAAGCAAGCTGGGTAAAGAAGTACCTTGATTCAGAAAACCTTGCTAAATGGAAATTATTTGTAGATTCGCAACTTCAGATTTTCGGTGGTGATATGTTCTTTAAAGCTAATCTGCATAAAAAAGATTTAGAGCTATTTTTTAGGCTATCGGACCCTTTCTTGCAAGAGATAATGCAGGTATGGTCGGAAATCAGCTATGTGGGTAGCATTTCTTCCAACAAGCACCTTCTTTCACAGAGCCTTTGGCTTAACTCTCTTATTCGTGTCGGGAATAAACCAATATATTACAAAACTTGGTACTTGCAGGGAATACTCAAAGTTAATGATCTAATGGAAAATGGAACCAGGTTTTTGTCTTTTACAGAATTTAAACGCCGTTACAATATCAAGCCAAGTTTTCTCTCTTTCTATGGCCTAATATCAGCGATTAAGCTATTACGCAAAACTGTTCAAGAACATTTCCGTCATGACAATGATGTTGATAGCAGTGGCGTTTTTTTGCAAAACTTTCTGAAGGCAAATAAACCAAACAGATTTATTTATAAAACGCTTGTAGAAAGAAAAAGGAAGAATCCCATAAACATCCAGAAGAAATGGTGCGCTGACTGCTCGATTGAAGAGAACAATTCGATTGATTGGGCAGCTGTTTATCAGTCACCTTTTCAGTGTACTAAAACAACTAAACTACGCACTTTTCAATTTAAGCTGCTGCACAGGAGATTGGCGACCAATGACTTTCTTCAGCGAATCAATTTGTCCAACACTAATCTGTGTAGTTTTTGCCAATGCAAAGTTGAGACATTGATTCACCTTTTCTGGAGCTGCACCATCATATCCCGTTTTTGGCAGAGTTTTAAGGAATGGTTGCTGAAATTTGAAACCCCGCAATGCTCACTCGAATTAACGCCATCCTTGGTAATAGGTTTGAAGCCTCACCTATTTAATCATAAACATCATCCGTTTTTATTTTTGATAGCAAGAATGTACATCTGGACTTGCAAAACACGCTTCTCTCTCCCAAGGATAGAAGACTTCCCCCTTTTCCTCTCATATTATAACCTCTAAACGAATCTCTTTGTCTTATCGCTTGATGCGGGCTGGAGCCGTGGGCGTGCTATTTGAAGATCGTATGCTTGAGTGGATGTGCGTGTGTGTGTGCGTACGAGTGCGTCAAGTGTGCGTGTGTAAGTTTTTTAATTATATCTAAGTATATATGTTATTTCTTGATTTATGTATTTATTTTTGTAAATTGATGTATGTAATAATCAAAGACGATTCTCTCTCTCTCAAAAAAAAAAAAAATTTCATTTGTGCATAAAACCGGGGGATACTTCCCTATGGGGCCTATACGGATAAGAAATGGCTTTTGATTCCGATGTCCCGAAACGGGTATATAACTTCAAGCGCACCTGTACTTATCAGGATCTTTGGCAGGTTAGGGATTTGTTGGCTTTCAGTTAACGTTCTTCCTACAATCTTAAAAAAGAGCGCGTTGGTATTTACTGTTATTTTTTTGTTCGAAACAGGGTAAGGGTTTCAAACTTGCAGTAGTACCCCTATACCCAAACATCGGTCAGTTACACCCGGGGCACTACATAGCTTGTTTTATAACATAGGGTGACTGTCAAGGAAAATCTTTTGTTCTCTTAACATGTCCAAGTTCCACACGATAAAATGTCTTGGCCAGAATAGTCCGCTTTTATTCAATATTTTGTATTTTTCTGAAAGAAAATGTCTACAAGCCACGCTGCCCAGTAGGCACCATCAGTTCCATTTCTCATGATATTTTCGCAAAATGCCCTGAGCCAGTTTAATAACGATGACTGCTTTGACTTGCCATTACGCAACAAGTGATTGGCTGCGGCAACAATAGAATACCTGGTTTCGATTTCCGGTACGGTGATCAACTTCTTTGAAACAACGTAAAATCGATATTTGCCGGCGCTTTTCTCGTAAGATTGCAAATTGCGATTTGTTTCGATTCTTTGTGAAAGACTATGGATTCCCCTAAATCGTTCGCTGATGTGGTAAGAGGGAAAAATCAAACGGTTGGTGGAGGAGGTACCAGGCAGAGGACGAGGAGGAGGCGATGTTAATTGCCATTGAAAAATCACGGGAAATTGTAAAGGTAATTGTCGTCTCTCCGTTACTGTTTGCTCGTTATTTCAGAGCAAATCCACAGTAAGCCAATCTGTCGTGTTAGTAATGGTTTAAAAACCACAGTGACTGTGTACTGTACCGACAACACTGTCACCAGTATTACGCAGCGCGTATACAGAAAAGGAGGATAGGCCTGTCGGCGTTAGGGTAGGTCCTGTTGAGTGCTTACATACTATAATCAATTTGCGGTTTAATTCATTGGGATGCTTTTAGTTTAGACGTCACCGTGGGTTTCTTATCCTTGGAGATTGTTTTCAATCAATAACGGTTGTTATCATTGTCAAGATCTTACTTAAGTGACGAATCTTGAGGGTAGAAGCGGTTCACGAGAAAAAGTGAGATTTGCGTAGATGTCCGGATCTCGTACGAGAACGTTTTTTGAGTTGCAATGGTGATGTGATTTTTTAAACATTGTCGTGTTGTCAGCGCGCGGTTATAATCGCATGTGTAACCACCCGCGAGCAAGTGATGCAATGGCGACAGCTACAAATATCGTATACAACAAACCGCAAGAAATTTAATGAGTTGAATTTTTCGCGACAAAATCACGGAATTTGTCACTCCTATAGCCACCCCCGCGTGCCGGCTACGCGACAATTAAAAAAAAACCGCATCACCATCGCAAAACAAATCCTTGCTCGTGTAGCCACGTCTTTATTTTTTGCGGACGACAAAAATCAAATTTGTCTTGCTCGTAATTTTTTTGTTTCATAGTTATACGCACGTTTGTTTACAAATTCGTTTCAACTGAGAAAAGTTTTAATCAGCTCGCGCGAACCCGAACGATGTCACTTACATACCTGTCTTGTGCTATTGTCATGGAGAAGTTCGTGTGATTTGTAATGATTTCGTATCTACTCGTGCGGAAAATGGCGTCATTTCCGTTCCTTGTAATCTCACATCTCACAAGACCTACAGGGGGCTTCCACGTGACGTCAAAAAGAACTAAAATTCAAAAGTAAACAGACTTTTGCACTTTTATCTTAATAACGCAAAAGAAATTTTAGAAATGTATCTGCTTACATGTTTTCAGCTCGGTACCTTGCTCTGTTTTGAAAATAGAGCAGTTTGAATTAAAAAAAAAAAAACACGAAAATTTGGTTTATCAACGGAGTTGATAATGTAAATTGACCACCGTACAGAGATTCGATTAGCTACGGTGGTCAATTTACATTATCAACTCCGTTGATAAACCAAATTTTCGTGTTTAACTCCCCCACCGACGCAGCACCACAGTTTCTTTAGAAACTAATCCCCTTTATTCAGTTTGAATTTACCTCACATCGTCTATGCCAAGTGGAAGCTCATCAATTTCGCCCTATGGAGCACCACAACAAGGAGCGGCATTGCATCAAATAGCACCAGTAGCTCCACAACATCAACTTGGTACTAACAGCACATGGCATTCAGGCATGTCACCTCACAAATACGAGGTGGTGGTCCTGAAGCCATGCGTAAAGAACTGTTACGGGTGTGGAAGTCCGTTCGCGGATAAGTACAGGAGCTCTCCTTACAACCTAGTTGTGAAGCACGTAGACAGGAGAGTTACGGGAAAGAACGATCACACAGGGCAGTTACTCTACAGCATAAATTTCTCGAACACGTATTACCACTTATTGAAAAGCCACATCCAACGAAAAAATCCCGAGTTCTCAGGTTTTGTTTACATTAAGACAGACCTATACCTTTCGGGTTTGGACGAGGGACAGCGTGCCTTGCTACAATCTTGTGATTTGCAGTTACTGGTTCAGTAGAACTACCCAATGACTTTTTTCACTCGAAAGTAGTTAATCATATAACAATCCTTGCTTTTTTCCTCTTTGTTTATGTTCTTATGTATTTAATCATATTTATTTTAACCCTTTCAACCCAAAGAGTAATCAGCATTGAATTTCTCCTTATAATATCAATGCTTTAGAAAACAGACAGGATCACACAAGATGAATTTGCTTCTTAAATGGGAAATATATATCGCCATCAAACGCGAATTTAACTTTGATCTTAGTGTTTAAAGGGTTAAAGCGTACTTGTTTTTGTAAAACACCTTAGATCAAAATTTTTCGTGCTAAGTTTCGCACAGGTAAAACGTCATAAATTGAACTGCGACAGTGAGTACCGGTCTATCATTAGTAATGCATTTTTTTTTGAGAAACACAACTGAATACACTCTTTTTTTTTATTTTTTTTTTTGTAAGAATATTGTTTTTTCGGCCCAGGATGAATATTCCCATTTTTCGGTCGATTTTAGGCTGTAAATATTCTTGTAATATTCTTAATTATAGCTTATGACATTTCCGTTTAAGGACGTATTGGGTTATCCCAGTACAAGTTAAGTGTTTGCTATTTTGTACTGCACAAATACATCATTGAACATTTGGCTATTGCTAGCTAGTTTAAGTAAAAAGTTAAGTAAAAACATATCATTATGTGGTATTTACGATTTTCAATGCACGAAATTATATTCTTTTCACAATTTCAGCCTCAGATTTATTCTTAAAATATTCTTAAAATCTCGCAAAAATTTCAGCCTCGATAGTGAAAGTGAAAGTGAAAATGACAAATTCTATATATATTTTTTAAATACCTGTTTTTATTTAAGTTATAGCTATCTTTTATCGCGTCAGGTGAATCGCTGCTTAAAAATATACTTGCATTTTCTCAGCCTACTGAGCTTAGACTTGGCAGCATAACATTAAATTTAATATAAAAAAAGAAACGTTTACACTCTTTTTTTTTATAAGAATATATTTTATAAAAATATCGAGGCTGAAATTTTGCGAGATTTTAAGAATATTTTAAGAATAAATCTGAGGCTGAAATTGTGAAAAGAATATAATTTCGTGCATTGAAAATCGTAAATATTTACAGCCTAAAATCGACCGAAAAATGGGAATATTCATCCTGGGCCGAAAAAACAATATTCTTACAAAAAAAAAAAAAAAAAAAGAGTGTATTCAGTTTTGTTTCTCAAAAAAAAAATGCATTACTAATGATAGACCGGTACTCACTGTCGCAGTTCAATTTATGACGTTTTACCTGTGCGAAACTTAGCACGAAAAATTTTGATCTCAGGTGTTTTACAAAAAAAAAGTACGCTTTAACCCTTTAAACCCTAAGATCAAATTTAAATTCGCGTTTGATGGCGATATATATTTCCCATTTAAGAAGCAAATTCATCTTGTGTGATCCTGTCTGTTTTCTAAAGCATTGATATTATAAGGAGAAATTCAATGCTGATTACTCTTTGGGTTGAAAGGGTTAAAATAAATATGATTAAATACATAAGAACATAAACAAAGAGGAAAAAAGCAAGGATTGTTATATGATTAACTACTTTCGAGTGAAAAAAGTCATTGGGTAGTTCTACTGAACCAGTAACTGCAAATCACAAGATTGTAGCAAGGCACGCTGTCCCTCGTCCAAACCCGAAAGGTATAGGTCTGTCTTAATGTAAACAAAACCTGAGAACTCGGGATTTTTTCGTTGGATGTGGCTTTTCAATAAGTGGTAATACGTGTTCGAGAAATTTATGCTGTAGAGTAACTGCCCTGTGTGATCGTTCTTTCCCGTAACTCTCCTGTCTACGTGCTTCACAACTAGGTTGTAAGGAGAGCTCCTGTACTTATCCGCGAACGGACTTCCACACCCGTAACAGTTCTTTACGCATGGCTTCAGGACCACCACCTCGTATTTGTGAGGTGACATGCCTGAATGCCATGTGCTGTTAGTACCAAGTTGATGTTGTGGAGCTACTGGTGCTGTTTGATGCAATGCCGCTCCTTGTTTTGGTGCTCCATAGGGCGAAATTGATGAGCTTCCACTTGGCATAGACGATGTGAGGTAAATTCAAACTGAATAAAGGGGATTAGTTTCTAAAGAAACTGTGGTGCTGCGTCGGTGGGGGAGTTAAACACGAAAATTTGGTTTATCAACGGAGTTGATAATGTAAATTGACCACCGTAGCTAATCGAATCCCTGTACGGTGGTCAATTTACATTATCAACTCCGTTGATAAACCAAATTTTCGTTTTTTTTTTTTTTATTCAAACTGCTCTATTTTCAAAACAGAGCAAGGTACCAAGCTGGAAACATGTAAGCAGATACATTTCTAAAATTTCTTTTGCGTAATTAAGATAAAAGTGCAAAAGTCTGTTTACTTTTGAATTTTAGTTCTTTTTGACGTCACGTGAAAGCCCCCTGTAGGTCTTGTGAGATGTGAGATTACAAGGAACGGAAATGACGCCATTTTCCGCACGAGTAGATACGAAATCATTACAAATCACACGAACTTCTCCATGACAATAGCACAAGACAGGTATGTAAGTGACATCGTTCGGGTTCGCGCAAGCGGGTTTGCCTTTTGGTCGAGGGTCGAGGGTCGAGGGTAAGTGGTCGAGGGTCGAGGGTAGCTAGTCGAGGGTCGAGGGTAATTAGTCGAGGGTCGAAAAATTCTGAACGTCGTCAAATCAAAATTTCATATGTGTTTACATGAGTTTCCGGTGCCTGTTTTCGCCGCGTACTTGTCGTATTTGTGTTTCGTGATCGAGTCTTGTGTTGTCAATAACGTTTACATATTTCCCACGGACTGTAAAACAATACGAAAAAAAGAAATACAAGTTAAATAGCGGTCAAAGCGGAAAAACCAACAACAAATTACGAGAGACACCCATTAAGCAACAAACAAAAGGCATTTGTGAGTTAAAAGATATTATTTGCCGTCTTCATTTCTCGGAGCTTTTGGTTGATCTAAGACCTGAACACAGCGCGGGAAAATAAGTTTAATTTTTTTTGCTGTTGGTCGTAAGAAAACGGCTAAGATCTTTAAAAAGAAATTTAGAGCTATCACCCCCAAATGAATTGAAGCAGCTTTTTATGATTCTGCGTAATGCTTGTGCGTTTAACCATAGGGGAACAATTATTGTTGTTTTAATTATGCGAAATGTTGTAATCACCGTCGCTTCGTCGGCACTTGCACAACAAAACCAGATTGATTTATGACGTCCAAATAAATGTAAAGTTAACATATTTGCGCTAAAGAAAATTTACCGGGTTCTTTTACTGTAGCAAGCGCTGTAAATCGCGTCCTTTTTCTTATTGATTTTTTTTTTTACATCATTTTAGGGCAGGATACAAATTTTTTAGAACTTCCCCGTTCACATTTTAATTACGAGAGTAAAGTCGGTCGCTCAATAAAGACGTTTAATTGCGAAGGGTAGTTTGGATGGGGAAAATACATATTTTGAAATAATAAAAAATCAACACCCAGTAAGCTTTACCAAAGCGGGATAGGCGGAGTTAATAGGCATCTTTCATCGGGGTATTAGAGAGGGAGGCTTAATAGGGGGGGGGGGGGGGGGCTTATTTCAAATCTCAAACACGCCATTTTCGTCTTAAAATAGTTTTTGTACGAAACTCAAACAACTGCAGTGAAACTTTAGATTTAATACAGATCAGCAAACAGTACATTATGTGTTTCAGTGCATATTTATTTAAAAACAAACCAACTGGGCAGCATGAAGTGGATTTCGTAAGAGGGAATAGGAGGGACTTATTACAAAATCTCATCTCCCAAAGGGGGCAGGAAGTTTGTTAGAGAGAAGGGGAGGGCTTATTACAAAAACCGACTTCCAAACGAGGGGCTATTAGAGAGAAGGGGGGGGGGGGGTTTACAGAGACGGGGGCTTAATAGAGCTTTTACGGTAAGAACCTTTTTTATAAGAACGTTCAGGCTGAAACTAACCAAAATTTTCAGAACATACTAAACACATGCCCAGCCTGAGTGTCAGGTAAGAACGTCTTTATGTCTTTTGCGAGTAGTATAAATAAGGGTAAAAGAAATGTAAAACCGTGACTGTAGTCTAGCAGGACAATTTTGTTCTTGCATGATACACTGAAGAACAATTCAGTTTGTAGTTGAACTAAGTCTTTTTGTACCACATCACAACGAACAATGCACTTTGATAGGTTCCACATTGATTTATTGAAATACCATACCACACTTTTAAATCACAAATGCCTTTTTTTTGTTGCTTAAGGGGTGTCTCTCGTAATTTGTAGTTGGTTTTTCCGCTTTGACCGCTATTTAACTTGTATTTCTTTTTTTCGTTTTGTTTTACAGTCCGTGGGAAATATCGGTAGACGTTATTGACAACACAGGACTCGATCACGAACACAAATATGACAAGTACGCGACGAAAACAGGCACCGAAAACTCATGTAAACACAAGCCTATATGAAATTTTGATTTGACGACGTTCAGAAATAATTTTCCAATAATTTTGAAGAATTTTTCGACCCTTGAATAGTTACCCTCGACTCTCGACCCTCGACCCTCGACCAAATGGCAAACTCGCGCAAGCTGATTAAAACTTTTCTCAGTTGAAACGAATTTGTAAACAAACGTGCGTATAACTATGTAACAAAAAAAATTCCGAGCAAGACAAATTTGATTTTTGTCGTCCGCAAAAAATAAGGCTTTGCTTTGCGATGGTGATGCGGTTTTTTTTTTAATTGTCGCGTAGCCGGCACGCGGGGGTGGCTATAGGAGTGACAAATTCCGTGATTTTGTCACGAAAAATTCAACTCATTAAATTTCTTGCGGTTTGTTGTATACGATATTTGTAGCTGTCGCCATTGGACACTTGCTCGCGGGTGGTTACACATGCGATTATAACCGCGCGCTGACAACACGACAATGTTTAAAAAAAATCACATCACCATTGCAACTCAAAAAACGTTCTCGTACGAGATCCGGACATCTACGCAAATCTCACTTTTTCTCGTGAACCGCTTCTACCCTCAAGATTCGTCACTTAAGTAAGATCTTGACAATGATAACAACCGTTATTGATTGAAAACAATCTCCAAGGATAAGAAACCCACGGTGACGTCTAAACTAAAAGCATCCCAATGAATTAAACCGCAAATTGATTATAGTATGTAAGCACTCAACAGGACCTACCCTAACGCCAACAGGCCTATCCTCCTTTTCTGTATACGCGCTGCGTAATACTGGTGACAGTGTTGTCGATACAGTACACAGTCACTGTGTTTTTTAAACCATTATTAACACGACAGATTGGCTTACTGTGGATTTGCTCTGAAATAACGAGCAAACAGTAACGGTAACGAGACGACAATTACCTTTACAATTTCCCGTGATTTTTCAATGGCAATTAACATCGCCTCCTCCTCGTCCTCTGCCTGGTACCTCCTCCACCAACTGTTTGATTTTTCCCTCTTACCACATCAGCGAACGATTTAGGGGAATCCATAGTCTTTCACAAAGAATCGAAACAAATCGCAATTTGCAATCTTACGAGAAAAGCGCCGGCAAATATCGATTTTACGTTGTTTCAAAGAAGTTGATCACCGTACCGGAAATCGAAACCAGGTATTCTATTTTTGCCGCAGCCAATCACTTGTTGCGTACTGGCAAGTCAAAGCAGTCATCGTTATTAAACTGGCTCAGGGCATTTTGCGAAAATATCATGAGAAATGGAACTGATGGTGCCTACTGGGCAGCGTGGCTTGTAGACATTTTCTTTCAGAAAAATACAAAATATTGAATAAAAGCGGACTATTCTGGCCAAGACATTTTATCGTGTGGAACTTGGACATGTTAAGAGAGCAAAAGATTTTCCTTGACAGTCACCCTATGTTATAAAACAAGCTATGTAGTGCCCCGGGTGTAACTGACCGATGTTTGGGTATAGGGGTACTACTGCAAGTTTGAAACCCTTACCCTGTTTCGAACAAAAAAGTAACAGTAAATACCAACGCGCTCTTTTTTAAGATTGTAGGAAGAACGTTAACTGAAAGCGAACAAACCCCTAACCTGCCAAAGATCCTGATAAGTACAGGTGCGCTTGAAGTTATATACCCGTTTCGGGACATCGGAATCAAAAGCCATACCTTATCCGTATAGGCCCTATAGGGAAGTATCCCCCGGTCTTAAGCACAAATGAAATCTTGTGAAACACATGAAATCAGCGACGTTTCTAAAGCCAAATTGGGATTACATGGGGCACGGCACGGGCTATTCACTATTTCATCCCCCACCCCCTAGAACGCGTTACAAACTAAATTGTGTCATTACATTTTCGGAAAATTCAGAGCAATTACTTAGATTCAAGCGAAAAATCGCTTATTTTAACAAATAAAATTGCTATATCAGTCGGAATCATTAATTTAAACCGAGGAATGTTTGAAGTCTCAACGGAAAACATTAAAGATTTGGCAGAAAAGTACACTTACATTTTGCACGGAATTTGAAAATCGCGCCGTTATACAGGAGTGAATTTTATTTATTAACTCGGAATCTTAAAATCGTGCTAAAATTTAGAAGAAGGAATTCTTATTTTACTCGGAAGCGCAAATTTTCTCAGCACAAATCAATGGTTTCACTTAATGCAGATTTTCCTAATTTTGGAACCGCTTAAAAACCAATTGACCCTTCCGAATTTCGGAAACCCGTACTAACGCCAAGACGTTTCCGAATTTCGGAAGCCCTTGCCAACACCAAGCCGTTTCCGAATTTCGGAAGCCTCTACCTGCACCAAGACGTTTCCGAATTTCGGAAGCCACTAATAACGCCAAGACGTTTCCGAATTTCGGAAGCCCTTACCAACACCAAGACGTTTCCGAATTTCGGAAGCCCTTACCAACACCAAGCAGTTTCCGAATTTCGGAAGCCCCTACCTGCACCAAGACGTTTCCGAATTTCGGAAACCCCTAATAACACCAAGACCTTTCCGGATTTCGGAAACCCCTACCAACAAAAAGACGTTTCAGAATTTCGGAACTCACTAACAACGCCAAGATGTTTCCGAATTTCGGAAGCCCCTACCAACACTAAGACCGGTTTCAGAATTTCGGAACCCGGACTATGAGTTCCCCAAATATGTTACAGAGTATTTATCCTCCGGTTATGATCGGAATAAACGGATTTGGTGTTGAAAATATATCTGAAAATAAAATCAAATACCACTGGCTCACAATTTACTCGAAAGTGTAAACGGGATTCCAGATCCCGAATGAAGGTACACACGAAAAATGTCAAAAGACTGCTGAATTAACGTATTTCGACACCTTCAGCTACCGTATTTATTAAAATTTTCACGGAAATCTGTTTTTGGAAATTTTCTTTTGCTAATTGCTACATTAATTATTCGTCTAATCAACAAGAGCAAAACTTAAATGTTGAAAATTTTTATCCCCGAGCGTTTACAGTAACCTGAACTGAACGCCTCATTTCACACACGCACGATTGTTCGTTGAACTGAAAAGAATACCATGTAAAAATCTAGCCTAGACAACCAAAATTATAAAAAAAGGGAAATTTCACATACAGGCAAATGTTAATACTCACCAGAGGTCGCGGTCTTGTCAAATACTTCAATTTCGGGTTCCGAGTCTGAACTGACAAAGATCGTTCGTTGATCGTTCGACTGTCTTGAGGAGCAGAAGTAGTTTCCTTGATTGGAATACTATGACATAAATTAGTGCAAGAACTCGAACACGTATCATCAAAACTATCGTCTGAAATATTTCAAGCGAAGCAGTGGAGACATCAGGAATGTTTGATGGGCTATTCGACAGTTCCATTTCGAACAACGACACGATCACCCACATCTCATTGCGTCGGTAACACCTTTTAGATTAAATTTGTGGGCAAAGAATAGGTTATTGTTCACTTTATCGGAAATGAAAGATTAGAAGCCGGCTTCCAAGCATAGTTCTGTCACCTTGAACGACTCTGGGAAGAATTTTTTTTCTCACACCACAAGTCGAACATATATCTACCAACTACGGGACAGACAAGGGACGTTATATACTCGATAACCTTGCTGTATCACTGACGGTACCAACTATCAACTTACATTAGGTTAGTGTAATTTTTGAAATGACCGCGTTGATTGCAACTTGACAATAACAAAACCGACCACTGAATCTAGATCAAAGGGATGAGCTGTGTTTGTTGCAACTGACAACTTCAACCCAGTAGATTTCGAAACCAGATTTTTATCTGGAAACTTTGAAGCCCCAGCGCCCCTCATTTTAAGTCTGGTTTGTCATCTGCTACAGAAAAAATCTATGCAAAAAAAATCAGTTGAACAAAGAATTTTGTTTCTTTGCCGCTTTTTCACACCTCTTCTAAACAAATATGAACCGTGAGAACATGTAAATGCTAAGAAAATAGTCACGTAGCTCACTGTCAGCTTGGAATAAGTGAGCAGAAGTCAGCACATAAGAGCTCTGTTAGTTAATCACTAGCCTTGCTTTAGTAATCAGTGTTTCAGTTCCTGATAACAACATCGTCCCAAGCAGCGAAGTTGTGGTTCATTACGGGTTGTTGATGGTAAAGTGAAGATTGTCGGAAATGACCTTGCTTTGAAAAGTTCGAAAGGACTAGAATATTGATGTTTGCTGGATGTAAGCGCGCCGTCGGCCCATAAAAAAGGAAAGGATAATCCAGGTAGGAAACTTTCTCTTCAGTGGTTGCATGGAACGTAAAATGCCTTGTTTCGCCTTTATTCAGACAATCGTCTAGATTGTTCGGCCATCGCTTTCCTAAAACTTCAACTTCAACTTTCTTTTACACTGTTTAAATGACCTCAATTAAACCACTTAAACATGCAAACAGATTTTACAGAAGCCGTTGGCGGTGTTTGTATATTAATGTGATATATGTTAGTCAGTTCTCGTTTGATGCAAGTGTTGCCATTTTTTAGGAAATGAGATGCTAGCAGGCTTGAAGGTGAGGAGGAACAGCATCTTCGTTGGGCAAACAGGAAGGAGAAAAAGTAAATTTGTTGTAAATATCAGAGAGGAAGCTGGTTCGTCGAAGGCGCTCAGTAACAGGCTGTCTTTTGTTTTCATTAAAATACACTATATGTGTTATCATCAATAGTTATGAAAATAGTAAATACTTTTTCGTTAGATCTTGTTCTAAATTTCATTTTATGTTGTAACGTGTTTAATTCTAACAGTAATGAAACGCGTTTCTTTTACTGGTTTGTAAAGACTGTGCTAATCCCAGAACAAGTGTTGAGAGGACCCGCAATTCGGACAACCTTTCGAGTTGGATAGAACAGATTGTTTTTCCTAACCGAAGATCTCCGATGATCGTTTTTATTTTTTCCAAGCTAGACAAGTGTTGAAGGGGTCCGAAATTCGGAAAAACCTCTCAAGTTAAATAATAATGGTAATTTGTTTTTCCTCGGATAACTGTTGAAGGGGTCCGAAATTCGGAATACCTATCAAGTTAAACCGCAGTAATGATCGTTTTTCCTCGGAGAAGTGTTGAAAGAGTCCGAAATTCGGAATACCTCTCACAGTTAAATAGTAATGACCATTTTTCCTCGGATAAGTGTTGAGGGGTTCCGAAATTCGGAATACCTCTCAAGTTAAATAGTAATGACCGTTTTTACTCGGAGAAGTGGTGAGGGAGTCCGAAATTCGGAATACCTCTCACAGTTAAATAGTAATGACTGTTTTTCCTCGAATAAGTGTTGAGGGGCTCCGAAATTCGGAATACCTCTCAAGTTAAATAGAAATGACCGTTTTTCCTCGGATAAGTGTTGAGGGGCTCCGAAATTCGGAATACCTCTCAAGTTAAATAGTAATGACCGTTTTTCCTCGGATAAGTGTTGAGGGACTCCGAAATTCGGAATACCTCTCAAGTTAAATAGAAATGACCGTTTTTCCTCGGATAAGTGTTGAGGGGCTCCGAAATTCGGAATACCTCTCAAGTTAAATAGAAATGACCGTTTTTCCTCGGATAAGTGTTGAGGGGCTCCGAAATTCGGAATACCTCTCAAGTTAAATAGAAATGACCGTTTTTCCTCGGATAAGTGTTGAGGGGCTCCGAAATTCGGAATTTCTAATTTGGAAAAAGTAAAATGTATTCTTGTCATTAGGCTTGCTCAAAATGGAATAAATAGCGCGATTTTGACGGAATTGTCATATTTTAAATCGTGCCTCCTATGAACTTGACGGAAACCAAATTTTGCTCCGATGAAATGCCCTACTTCGCACCGATTGGTAAAATTCTTCAGTGCGTTGTTGTTATCATGCACGGAATTTCTCTAAAATGTAATACCACAAATTAGTTTGGAGCGCGTTCTACGCTGTCCACTTACAAAAAGATCTAATGTCTACGTGCAACTCGCTTTTTGGAAACACATAGATTTTTCTTCAATTCTCTTTTAATTTAATTTCTCTTTTTCCAATTTATTTTCTTTTCTTTTTTTTTTTTTTTAATAAAAAATATTTTGGAAAATTTGTAACCCTCGAACCTCGACATGAAACCCTCGACCCTCGACATAGAACCCTCGACCCTCGACCAAAAGATAGACTCTTTGTACATTGCTTCGGCAACGTGAACGAGAAGGCTTTGCAGTTTATCGATGACAGAAGCAAGTGACAGGAAGCGAAGAGAAGGAATCTCACTGGTTGCGCTTAATTGGCTTGAAAGACGACATGAAATATAGACTTAGAAATCACTCGGCCGTGAGAGGTCAAACTCTTTGTCTGTAGTCTCTAATTTTCGGCGCTCCCCTGGCGTCGCGCCTCCTCGCAACTTCGCGCGCGCGCGGGTGTTTCTCCCTCCGCAAAATCCATCGCCGAAATTAGAGACTACTCACAGTCTATTACATTAGGGGCAGTAACAATGACCTCTAGACCACTGAGGTTCAACATAGCTAATGAGGTAAAAATAGGTTATTTCTTGCAAAAAAAAAATAATAATAAAACTAAGCACACTTGTTTTCGCTTCGATGAATATTTCTGCTAAGTGTTTGAAAAGGAAACGCTTATCAAACGATGTTAATGAAAATGTGTGGAGAAAAAATAATCTGTTTACAAATACTTCAGTTGAAACATAAAAAAGAGAGTAAGTTTTCTGCGATCAGTTTCCGGCAAGTCACGCAAGTAAAAACTAAAATCGCTTATCATTCAAAACTTTATGTCCAGAAATTGAGATATTGTGGAAATACAGTAAATAAACTACCTGTTAAAGTCTCAAGGGTGTATGATATCCCGTACTTGAGTTATTCAACAAAATGTACCACTCAAAACTAGATTAGTATGGAGCCGCCACGGGGAAACACGGCAGTCTAATTCAAAACATATGGAGTTCAGTTTGGTCATGTTAAAAGTATTCCTCTCGCTGTTGAACTTGCAAACATTCGTATAGATACTTCTCTCAACATATAAGTCGTTCAGACTTCAAAGACATACAGTGAATCGACGTTTTCCGATATGTGATAACAGGCACCATTCTTGCTGTTGTGAGTTATTCATAGCTCGCCCTTGCTCAGAAGGGCCGGAAGTGCCTTTTGCGGATGAAATACGACGACGAAAAATGAAGCCCATTTTCAACCTCGGGCTTTTTACTAGCCCGAGTAATAATCGAACCGGTCAAATATAACGTCAAAAACCATATGAAAAACAACTCCGAAATGCTTAAAGGCTACCTAACTATAAAGCTAATATGTTAAAGTTTTTAATCCCGGAGGTGAGTTTAGGGCTTTTAAAGCGGTATACGAATGACACAATAAAAGGTGCCAAATCTACGCTCCATTTGAGTCAGCCACATTTGTGGATAGACCAAAGTGAAGATGACCAAGCTGGGACCTAGGAGTGCAATACATGTGACTGCAAGCCATATGAAGCAAGTGTCCTTAAGGTGGCTGGTACCAGTTTTCAGCTTTTTCACGACATAAACTTTGAGAGAAAGGAACACAAAGGCAAACCGAGGCCGTGAGAAAACTTTTGCAAGATTAAATTATACATTTAGTTGATGACCAAAACAAACTGTTATTACGTCATCAGCTGTTACCATGGCAACGGTACTTGAGGGTTATTCAGAGCTGTATTTAAGCTTCTGGTACTTATAACTTGAAAACTAACTCGGTGACCCCCTGTTTTGTTCACGTGATTACTTTTGTCATTTGAAAAGGAAACTGCAAAATGTTTTTAAAAATTTTTTATCAAGCGGATATTTTATAAACGCGAGAAAAGGCAATTTATGAGTAGTGTAAAATTTCTCTGATAGAATTTTCTTGAATTTTGTGTGACGTTTGCTCTTTACAAGACAAAGATATTAAAACAATAAAAAAAGGGGGTCACCGGGCTAGTTTTTTCGCAAAAACTTTCGTGAGTTGAGCCATTTCCACGCGCGTTTTCGCGCATTTCAAAATCTGGATTCTAAAAGATCGACATTTGCTCATGCGCTTTGCTGACTGCCGCTAGCCATCACGCGTACACGCGCGGGCACCTACCGTAGCTCTATTTACAGTCCACGCGCCGAGTTGATTTCAGTACGGTGGATACAATTGTTGTTTTTTACTGTTTGGCCAAACGTTTGGGCTCACTTAAAAGAATTTCTCCACAACTTGTGGCATGACTAAGCATATTTATGTTAAATAACACCAAGCGAAAGCATGGAATTGACTAAATTGCTCACAGAACACATGTCAACTGCATGCAATTCTGACACAAGTGCAGATGTGATTCACGTCAAACAACAGGAGGTGGTGAGACATAGTAATGATAGAATGTTGAGCTGTATTACCTGTAAGTAAAGTTGAAATACTATCCCACTTTTGCAGTTTTATAATTACTTTCCGACTCCTTTTCCTCCCGGTTCACGACACGATCGATCGCAGTAGAGGTGGCGATTTTCTGTTTGGAACTTTAATACGCATTATCAATCTCCGGAAGCAAATTTTCCTATGTAAATTGAATTAACTTAAGTCGATGGAGTACATACGTCCCCAGATAAACGCGAATTTCGTTTTGAGCAGGACAAACGTACATGTAGCCTTGCTCGGAGAAAGCCTCGCGCCGCCATCTTTGTTTTTGTTTTTCCCGTTGTTCAAATCTCGCGCGTGTAAAGTGTGACGCGCGCGCTAGTGGTCAGACTCTCCACGCGAGTAAAACTGGTACCAGCCACCGTAAAGCAATAAGTTTAAGGGAAGTGAAAGCAGAAAACAAAAAAATGTTTGTGGGCGTGGCCGTGTAATTCAATATCAAAAGGTGAGGGTTGTGGGATGTGGTTTGGAAATTACCCATCTTTTAATTCCACCACTGACACACTGCTCACAGCCTATGAAAACTTCACTTTTTGTAAATATCAACAAAAAGAAAACAAAAAAATTTTGTTGTTTAGTAATCCATATACATTGTATCCTATCAAAACAATAAAACAGAGGTACATGTATATTGATCACAAAACCTATGCTCTTCTCATCTGGAAATACATTGCACATCAAGGAACACAGCTGAACCTCTCTGACAGCCTTTTTCAATTAGATATAGTCCTGATTTTTGGTTATGTCGACATACACTCCATCTACTATTCACAAAGCACAGGTAGTTTCAAAAGGTTCCTTTCTGTTCTCAACAATGTAAATTAGCAGTTATATAAGATAATTTAAATCAAGACTCCCCTGCAAATGGGAAACACAATAAAATATCTCAATCTCATGCATATATATTGCAATAAGATTATCAGCAGATGAAAACTTGGAGTGGGTTCTTTAAACCGGTATAAAATACTTGTGGTTCAGCATTCTCATAATCTTTTGCAAACTATAGACAGATATGAATAAAGGGGATTAGTTTCTAAAGAAACTGTGGTGCTGCGTCGGTGGGGAAGTGAAACACGAAAATTTGGTTTATCAACGGAGTTGATAATGTAAATTGACCACCGTACAGGGATTCGATTAGCTGACGTTTCGAGCGTTAGCCCTTCGTCGGAGCGAATCGAGGAATTGTGGGTTGTGTATGGTTTATATACAGAAAATGGAGCTACGCTATTGGTGGTAACATGGTAACGCAAAATCCGCAAATGTTATCTATTGCATAACCTGCACATTATGCAAAAAGTTATACATCGGCGAAACAGGAAGACGACTAGGTGACCGATTCCGAGAACATCTTCGTGATGTTGAGAAAGATGACAAAGACGCATCCAAACCTGTCGCTCGGCATTTTAATCTCCCTAACCATTCCAAACAACACATGTCGATCTCCGGCCTTTCCCTACATCAAGGTACCACGGAAAGCCGTAAAAATCTCAAGCAAAAACTTATCTTTCAAATTGGCACTCTTAATCCCCACGGTATCAACGAGCGCTTTTCATTCAATTAATTTATTCCTGTTTTTCACGTTACCATGTTACCACCAATAGCGTAGCTCCATTTTCTGTATATAAACCATACACAACCCACAATTCCTCGATTCGCTCCGACGAAGGGCTAACGCTCGAAACGTCAGCTAATCGAATCCCTGTACGGTGGTCAATTTACATTATCAACTCCGTTGATAAACCAAATTTTCGTATAGACAGATAGAGGATTTCCTTGCTGGTAAACCACATAGTTCAACTACTGTTTCATTTAAAAAATGAAATACATCTTAAACAGCATAGCTCAACCTCACAAACAAACCCACTCCAAGTAACCACATACATGTGCCCTGAATGCAATTTTGTTATTCACTAACCAAAATTAATTAACTGCAAGTGGCACGTGACCATTTCCTGTCAGCAAAAGCTATGTTTCGACAAATAGCAGTTGTACTGTCCTTGCATTGAAAGAAGTTATAATTATTCTCCTACAAATAGGAGAACAAATCAAATACACTGTACATGTATCTGTGTCCAGAATAATACTTATGGGGAAAGAAAAACTTGGAGTGAAATCTTTGAACAGGCATAAAAACTGATGGTCCACATGCTCAAAGTCTTTTGCGTGCCAAACAGACAAGGGATTTCCAAAGACAAAGTCCTGTTCTTAGTGATGCTTTAAATCAGTTTACAACTGCAAATAAAAGCATGAATACTCTAGATCTGCTTTCCATTGATCTCCAAACTGCGAACATTAAAATAGTAAATAATTTCAGGTCTCATCATTCTGGGGTTAATAACTCCATTGTCACCACGGCAAAGACGCAATAATGTAAGCATAACTATCAGTGGGCAGAGTCTATTGCCTGCTGTCGAACCATACATATACCTCTGACCACGAACTGACAAAGACATGTACTTCTTATAAAGAGAAGCCAGATTCAGCGACAGTTCTGTCAGTTCTGGATACATGGTCATGTATTCACAGCGCAGTGACTGCTCAGTTCATCAAGTGGTCAATATTTCACAGTTTTTACGAGCTCTCAAAACAAATTGACGTTAAGTCTGTAAATAAGGATTGCATTCCATGGAATGGACTACAAGAGGGCATCATAAGCTGTGGCGGTAAGACAGTCTCTCCAGAAATCCCTTTGGTTTCAATCTGTGCTTTGAGTTTAAATAACAAGAATTTACATGTAATCTTCTGGAAGATTATACTGCATATTTGCTGCAATACTTGACGTCAGAAGCCTGTGCATGATTTGCATTTCTATTGTCTTATTGTTTGTAAGGTACAGTGTAGGAGCCCAGAACACCATCAGTATACTGTTCAAAGCTAAAAGTCCAAAAATCCTGCCATCACAGTAAGTTCTCCACGTACACTGTAGTCTTTCAGGTGTAGGTGAAGATCCATACTTGGTGTTATTACCAATTCACCATTTATAATGGTCTCATATTCCCTAAGGAAAATTAATGCAAAAGTTTGCAATCTGCAACCATCAGGTCTGTTTTTGTTATACAGGGCTTATAAAGGAGCGACAGGCTACTCACTAGAACAAAAGATCGCCCATCTTTTCTTGAGACTTCTTCAAACCTGCCTTGGAGATTATGTCCTTCTCAATCCATTTATAGAAGACTTTTTTGCATGGTTGCTCCAAGGAACAAGTTACATGTATGCGTTGGGGCAATCGCGCACATCTCAACACTGGTGTAATATCGAAAACTTCCAATAAAACAGTGCATCTGACAGCTGACTTGCGAGTTTCTCAGCTGCATTCTCAGACGTGCAGTACGTTCTTCACTCGGTAGGCATCCCTTGGATGCTGCTCTGGAGATCTGTTTTGCCATTCATCTCGATTATCAAAACCACTAGTATACAGTAGTTCCTTTTCTCTAACAAACCACCTGGAAACTTCTGGTAAAAATGAGAGCAGCCTCTCTTCACACTGTGACCAAGGAATCCACATAATTAACGTAATGCTGGAATATCTGAAGTAAAGCACAATACAGCTGCCTGAATTACTACTTCTGTAAGAGTAGATGGACATTTATAGATGTTCACCTCGACCCCCTCCCATAGAGCATTCAGTTCATCAACAGCAGGCTCAAGAAGGTGATTCAGAGATTTTGGCTCATGTTTGAAGGCAGCAATAGTGCCAACTAGTATAATGTTTTGGTAAATTCATCAACACAAAAAATGTAAATTACTCCAACAGAAAATCAATTTAGATATTCATCATAAGGGCACATTAATGGTCAAGGAAGGTGAAATAAAGGTTAATTGCTGCCTTTGCAAATGCCAAACTGTTTCCAAATTTCCCAATCATAAGCACCAGCATACATTCCGACTAAAAATCTTCATTTCTGCTCGCCCAGTTTTTACACTACTGTCCTGCATGTTAGCGTTTAAGCAATGTTTCTGGAAACCAATGATACTCTTACATAACACTGTCTTGTCTTGATAGCATACAATTTGGTGTTTCCATTCCTCAGCACAATCTTCTGTGCAAAGTGGTAACTGCAAACTTTTTGGTGGTTTTGCTCAAGGAAAGGACACATCGTTGACAACAATTTCATCCATCTGGTACAGTTTAGTGCATTTTTGGCAAACCAATTTACTAAAGAAAATGATCCCAATCAATTTTCACAAAATTTGTTGCAGTGTAGATTGGTCTCCAGAACTAACTACAAATCTGAGTACTCCTTAATCAGTTGACCAAATATGCAAAATAATAATTGCTGAAAAAAATTCAGCAGCAGTTCAATAGCATTGTCACTTACATGTACATACACGTGGTTCTTGTGCTTCCAGACTGAATTAAAATGTGAAATGACTCTATAAACGCTGCTGATTTGTATCAGGTGAAGAAACTTATGGGGCAATTCCACTTCTTCTGATGGGGTAAATCCTTCAAGTCGCTAGGTTTTAATAGGGTCCAAGTAGTTTGTACCTTCATCTTTAGAAAAGATACAGTACTTCCATCATCAGAACTGTTGGGAGGAGGCTCACCAGAGTCCAATTGTACCTTAAGCTGAGGAAAAAAATCACATAGAAAGCTATAAAGAAGATATGAAATGTCTTTAACTACCTACAAGCATCATTTTTTTAGTTTCATATACATGTATTTATTCAGTCCTTGTTATATCCATTTAGCTGAGGTGTAAAGATTACTGCTCTTTGGTAAGAATACTACACTGTAATCCCTTATTTCAGTCTATAGATGCTACATGTACATGGCAGTGTCCAGTACTTCAACCACATGAAGAACTCAAACTGGCAAAAATAGAACTGGAATTTGCTGCAAGATTTTAGTTTCTGGGAAATAATATAAACTTTAAATATCAAACAAAGGATCCAATCTAATGTAAGCATAAATAGTGGAAAAAAATACTTAAGTATACTAGGCTGGCACAGTATTTTTTGCTTGGTTTGCACCCTTACAATCATTTTAAACTCTATAGACTGCAGACTTGAAAGCACTAGCCTAAAATGGGTTACAACCAGCTCAGTAAATGAACTGACTGAAGTGTGCTAGTTTGAGGATAAAACAGTATAATTTCACTGCTGCTTTATGAGACTAATTGCTTTATATTCATGTTGATCTCTGCTTTTCCAAGTGACCATTGTCATGAGCAACATGTGCTGCTCAAAATTCACCAATTACACATTGAATACTGAGAAAAAGAAAACAAAAATCCTACAATTTATTATTTCATAATATTGTTGTAAAAATTGTGAAGATTCTGTTTGCATGTCAGAGATTGCCTTGAAGTCTAGGAAGGCTTACCTAAGAATCTGAGTCATGAATAGTACATGGAAATCAATGTAAAGCGAAGAGAGAAACAGTGGAAGAGATCAGTGAAGATTGACTGTAATAGGGCTTTACGCTTGGTTAAAGCCAAGAGATTCACAAAACTGTCATGCTTTTATTTTATGTGTATTTGCAAACTGAAAGACAATGGGTAAATTTGGGATTCCACAGATTTAAGCCAGGGAGATGTGTACCTGTCTTAAATCAAGTACTGGAACAGGACAGCATGCATGATGTAAAAGTACAGTAAAGATCAATCAGGCAGGCTCACACAGATGAAAGGAGATCAAAAGAAGGCTGATCAGCAACCTGCAGTTAACCTCGTTTACTAAGTGAAAGATAAAATATTATTTAAAAAGACTTCATGTTTCTTACCGCTTCTACAATAAATAAACGTTGGAGCAGTATGTCACAGTTACACAACCCTGCTCATCTTTAACACTGCTCCAATTTAAAGTGTTCTTAAAATTTTCGGTTTTTGAAGCACTGACTTTTTTTCTCCATAAAACAGCCTCTTTTATTTGGTATGATACCTGAAAAGGAAATTTATCCTGCCCAAAAGTCCATCCCACCATGGAAAGCACGGGACTCATACAGGCTTTCATACACCAATTGGCTTCACATGAAACATTTCAAGTTTCCTAGGATACGTTTTGGAGGTAAATCTTGCTGCAACAAATATTTTACGTTCAATGTTTTAAAATCATAACATGTTGCCACTTTTTTTACAGTCTTCTGCTGTCAAACTAACAACAAAAACAAATAAAACACTCAACACAAAATTGCAGTATTACAGCATGTGCAGATCGATAAATATTGTTTACCAAAGGAATCAATTTCAGCTGAAAGCTGTAGTAGACATTCTCCAAAATCAGAAGGAATTTTTTCTTTCCTAAAAATATGATCACTCTTAAGGGGTTAAGAGGGAAATGGAAAGGGAAATGGAGGGGGGTTACCAATTATGGAATTTTGGGAACATGGGAGGGGGTGGAGGGTAATTGAAATTTGGGAATTTCCAAAGGCAAGTGGGGGGGGGGGCAGGGTTACAACATTGACGCCACTCACGGTAAGGAATTTGGATATTTTCTGGAATCACATTTGATTACATTTCGGATTTTCCGTCTCACGTGAAAGTATGGATTGGACATGGTCTGGTCATCTCTGTTTGCCAACTGCTGTTCTGTAACAAAAAAAAGTTGCCTCAAGTGACCAAACAGAATACCATACCTTTTGATTAGTACAGTAAGACTGAGATCCACTGCCAACAGCTAACGAAAGCACTAAAAAACAAACAAACAAACAAATCTCCATCTTGTTTGCCACTAAAACTTACTCCATGGGTGTCTCCATGTTTGGGTAACTGTCTGGAATTTGAATTTGATCACTGTTTACAAGCTCCAGTTTTGATTTTCAAAGTCAGATTAAAATTGTTATGTTTGAGAACTTTCTTAAAGTAAAGTATTCCCTGGAGAACCATTAATTTTATTCAGACAAAGCAGCAAAAATCTTTCGAAATGCCTAAACAGTTCTTGGCCATTACTCCTCATAATCCTTTCATAGGCTCTCTGCATATTTAAGCCACTGCTTGAAGATGAAACGATTCTACAAGTTGAGACTGAGTGGTTCAGTACTAGTCCATCAATCACATACATCAGGTACATGTATGTTCAAACTTTCATGACCATTATTTTCTCTGTTATTTACTTCATTAAATGAAACCATCAACATGATTCCATGTTCCTTTTACAGTCTTGGTCATGTTAACCTGTGACAATGTCTTTCTCATTAAGGGCATCAGTTACACGCCATGTGATGGGGGAAGGTCTGGGGAAGGGGGAAGTGATTTTAAGAAAAGTTGAGAAAAATCGAAACATGAAGATTTTAAGGTGATTGAAAATTAAATTTGCAGTCTACCCCAACCTGACATGGACCTGCCTTGTAGTAGACTGTCTTGGTGTATGTATTTCTTCTTTACCCTTAAATATCAACTGACGGCTTACAATAAGGAAATTATCAAACTTCTCCAAAAAATTCACAGCATAGCTGTAGGTAAACTGTTACCAAAAATGTATGTTTAACATCAATTCGATAATTATTTTAGACGTACGGAGAGGATCTTGGTTTCGGGGCTCTTGGACCAGGTTTTAGGGGTCTCTCACAGCACATTGCTGACAACTCGTTTTCAAATTCAAAACAGTTATATTCCGGACCACTAAGAAACCATTACAAGAAGTAGGTAATTATACACATTTTGAGTGGTTAATCTTTTACTTGGAACCAAAATTGGATATTTGGGGTATTTTTCATTATTTACAATATTTTGAGCAAGTTTTTGCAAGGCAAAATTCACAACATTGAGATGCTAAAAACTTTGTCTGGTACATAGCCAAGAGTTCAGAGACTTACACCACATAAAAGAGTATTCTTTGCTCTTTTGAAATCTGTTTACAAAACCATGGGCAACTAAAAAGGAACATT